>CAEFZY010055300.1:0-214612 GCA_903066815.1 Brachyrhaphis roseni | reverse complement strand
TGGCCTGCTTAATAATGTGGAACATCCTTCTTAAGTAGATTTCCTTTAATTGAGCTCACCAGACAAACTAATCAACCCAGCTCTCTGAAATTAATTATAGTGATTCAAAGAGCTGTGACATACAATACCATCTATAAATTTAATAGCACAACAAAAAATGTAATCTTTGACATTTAAATCTAATTTGCATAATAAATTGGAACACGGTGTAAAGCTAGTTCATGCTCAAACCCCTTTAATGGGACTGATGTAAAACAATCCTGAAAATGGAAATTGGACTAAAGTTGCTCCACTGCGATGTAAAATATAAGTTAAAACACTTACAGCACCATTTCTCAGTCATAAATTGTTAAAACTCGATGATCAGAAAATATATAACCGTGAGGAACTTCTGTTTATAAGCTTGTAAATCCAAATTATGAGTCTTATTACCAGGTTGGTTCTTTGATATTTTGTGTTTTATTTGAATGTTTTTCTTCATTAGTAGGTCAGACTGTATTATGGCATTACATACATCACAGCTAGGTCATCTATGGATGACCACCAAATAGTGACTGTGTAAAACCAAACCATCATTGTACAGGAGGTCAAAAAGACAAGAATACATGCTGTTATTCCTATGAAGTGAGAAGTGATTCATGAATTATCCTGGATCATGTGAGATGTACACTGGTTACTGCTCCTCATATAGGACTTCGTCTATGAAGACATCATTAGAGTCCACAGGAACCTTTTGACAGAGCTGCTCTTTGAAAGCCAGGGCGATGGTGTAAGGCTTCCCTTTAGGGTGTTCGCTGCATCGTCTCAAATAAGTGTCGTAGAAGCCCTTTCCTCGTCCAAGACGTCCTCCATTGAGGTCAAAGCCCAGGCCTGGCATCAGCATGAGATCCAGCCCTCCTGAAGACAATGCTTCCTCTCTGCTTCTGCAATCATCCGATGGCTGCCGGATATTCCAGGATGTCAGAGGCAACTTCTCCAAGTCCTGCAGACTGTTGATCTTCAGCATGTCCATATGTGAGCTACTGCTCCGATATCTGGGTATGAAGCAGCTTTTGCCCCGTTTGAAGATGTCTCCGATTATTTCCTCAGTGCACACTTCATCATCCATACTGAGAAACACTGCAATTCTCTGTGAGGAGATATACTTGGGATGTTTCAACAGCTTGCGTGAAAGCACCTGGGACTGTCGCTGCTTCTCCTCGGCGCTAAGCGCAGCAAGCCGACGCTTCAGATCTTTCCTCAGGGCTTGTTTGGAGGCTCTCAGCACAGCCATGCTCTCTGTCAGGGACATGCGTTCAGGAAAATCTCTGTCCTTATGTGCAGCGGGACCAGTTTTAGAGATCTACAGCTTGGTGTGCAATTCAGTAAGTTAAACATTAACAAGCACATGAACCTAATAGGACAAGAGACTCCTGTCAAGAGTTCAACATGAACTTTTTCTTCCCATTTCTCAGTACAGAAGCAAAACAACCGGAAGTTGCGCAAACTGCGTCATGTAACGTCACATACCTTTTCGTCGCCTACATGTGATATTTTAATAAACTGATAAAACGCAAAAACTTAATGTAATTAGTTTATTTGGCACATACTTTCAAAGTCATTCACAGGTATCGAAAGAGTAAACTAAAATTGTTATTTTTACCCAGAACAATAAGTGACTTGAAGGAAACGGCGCCACCTAGCGGCACAGGACGTCAGCACTTCCCGTGGAGCAGAGAGAGAACGCGGTAAAACGAGGAGAGAAGGGCAGCATGGCATCCGACGACAATATGGCTAACGTTAACGGCCAGGAGGCTGCCTCCCTGAACGGAGAGCCGGTGGTGAAGCGGCCGAGGGAGAACGTGTCGCTCCAGCAGAACGTGTCGCTCCGCGCCCCGAGGGAGCCGCAGAACAAAGTGACCGTGGTGCTCGGAGCTCAGTGGGGCGACGAGGGGAAGGGAAAAGTTGTGGACTTGCTCGCTATGGATGCGGATATTGTATGCAGGTGCCAGGTACCAAACTACACTACCGTGTTAGCGCAGCAGTTTTTACTTGTATGTTGGGTCAGTGTCGGTTTTATATTCGAACTATCAGTTATATTTCCACTCGTGAGTGGAAGTCGGACTGTTTTTTTGTGTGTGTGTGCGTCCTTTACATATTCATGTCCAGCTCTGACGTCATCACTTCCCCTGACCTCCCGGATGTGGAAGGGCTAGTTTCATGTTGGCAGTCATTTTTTTCCTATTCTGTTTATTTCTTCCATTTTTTTTTTAGTCATAGTCACGAGAACAACACGGTTGGAGAATGAAGCTCGTGACCTCCACACCGATAAGCATAGCCACTGAATAATCCGTTATGTAAGGCATCGACCTTGCAGAAAGCAGCTGTCCCTGTTGCTCTTCACACTCTCAGCTTCAGAGACTGTTACCCCAAATGCAATGCCCCTGCCTGTCCAGCATCAGAGCTGCCACGGCCTTTTGAGGCTCAATCAGAAAATGACATTACAGCTTGCTAACCTGATTTTGCAGGACTGTCTTGACAGAACGGCTGCATGTTTTGCAGGGAGGAAACAATGCAGGTCACACCGTGGTGGTGGATTCAGTGGAGTATGACTTCCACCTGCTGCCCAGCGGCGTGCTCAACAAGAAGGCCATCTCGTTCATCGGTAGGCTTTTATTCGCTTTCAGGCCAGAAGATGGCGGGATGATGAAAGCATCCGTAACAAGGGCAGCATCCGAACTTCAGAGGGCCTCCTTTATCTCTTCCTCAGTGGCGCTTGAGGAAGAGATAAGAAAGCGCCGTAGTAAACAGAGGGCACTGAACCATAGAGACAATACAGCTTGGCAGAAAGCTGAACTGAACGACGACCCAGTTTACCTTGGGTGGAACTGATAAATGGACTCAACGTACAAATGTTTTCCCACCTCCTTGAGCTTTGATTTGGGCCTGCGAGTGATTTATTTATTTATTTAAGCCTGGATACACATTCTGAGTCGGATTGAGGTCTGGACTTTGAATGTGCTCTCACGTAGCAGTCTGTATTAGCTTAAATAAGCCTCTTTCATGAAGAGGATGTTCAGGCCAAAAAGGTAAATTTTGTTTTTATCCGACCAGAGTAGGACTGTAACTACTGATTATTATTATTATTACTGGAAAAACAGTGTCTTTAGTCAGAGGTTTCTTCAAAATCCGCTGTAATACAGACTGCTACGAAAGATCTTTCCTGCCCACAGCGTCGTCATCTGCAATTACTCTTTGAAAAATTTAGAATTAAATGAGTCACAACAGCATTCAGTTTTTCTTTGGGGTCAGTAAAGTATTTTCGAATATGAATTTTAGTGATCGATTAATTGGATTTTTAAAAAAGTGGCACATTCTTCAGATTTTTCATTTAACCACCTAAACATTTTGTACTCGATATAAGAAATACACAAAAAGATGCAAATGAATAATTCACCTCCTTTTTCAAATAAGAAAACTAAACATGTTATTGCCTGAAATGCATTAACAAGTTGTTGCTTTTTTTTTTTTAGCAGTCTCATAAATGCAATGAGTATCAGTTTTGTAGGATATTAGATGTATCCTCTTCGTTTGTAAACAGGAAATGGAGTGGTGATTCACTTGCCAGGTCTGTTTGAAGAGGCTGAGAAAAATCTACGGAAGGGGAAAGGTAAAAACAAAAACCGTTTCTCCAGTCGGATCAGACAGATTTGTGTAAAAACACACGTGAGTTGAAGTTTTCTTCGTTTCCTGCAGGATTACAGGGATGGGAGGAGAGGTTAAAGATCTCCGATCGGGCCCACATCGGTGAGTTTGCTTACTTCTCTCGTTTTCTTTCATGTTTTTGAACTGGAAACATGTTTGTTTTTTTCCTCATGGCTCACTTGGTCCTCTAGTGTTTAACTTCCACCAAGCTGTCGATGGGATCCAGGAGCAGCAGCGGCAGCAGCAAGAAGGGAAAAAGTACGTCTGTTAATTAAGTTACCTGAACGCGACGTGAATGTGCTTCTCTGCAACTCATCTCAAATTGTGAGTTATTTCTGTGTTTTTTTCTTTTATCTGCTCTCCAGTTTGGGGACCACTAAGAAAGGCATTGGACCAGCCTACTCATCCAAAGCCGCTCGCAACGGTCTGAGAGTCTGTGACCTCGTCTCAGATTTCAAGGTTTTTGAAGAGAAGTGAGTGGCAGCTGTGTCCCAAGTTCCAACCGTCCAGCTCAACCTTTTCCATTCAAAGAGATGATTTCTTTTTTCCTCCCGCTGCTGCAAAATAAAACCCGCCCAGAGTAAAATGTTTTATTGCTAAAGCATACAAAATCAAACTAGAATGCATTTCTATTTTCAGATTTTAGAACAAAATGAATTCTCTATTGCAAAAAGTAGAATAAGGTGAGCCTATCGATATGGACAATTAAGGAGGACAGGGAATTTACTTTTTGGAAAGCCTTTTGTAGCTATTAAAAAAAGATTTTGCATCTAAATTTATGGGGAAATTTCCTAAAATGACAATTTCTTGTTGCATCCATATAGGTGGGCGTTTATCGTATAGTTGTCCTGATAAATTTCAATTAATGTAAAAAAGTAGACTGGAAAGTCAACTTTTTCAGTAAATCACCAGTTTTATGAATATAACAAAAGGTTGTATATTCTTTGGCCAGCAGATGGCAGCACCTCTCTAACGTTTAGAATCTGAAAGAACCTTGTCGTCTCCCTGCTCTCATCTCTTTCCTGTTGTGAATTGAGTCTATTTTTATTTTTTTTTAAGATCTGCATCTGCTCTCTTGTTGGTTTTGCAGGTTTCGAATGTTGGCCGATCACTTCCTGGCCATGTATCCAAACCTCAACGTCGACATCAAAGGGGAGCTGAAGCAGCTCAAAGTAATTTATTATATTTTTCCCTTTTTATATTTATATTTAATTTTTTACACAAAATCATTTGAAATGATGCTCAGATGAATTTCTGGGTGTAATTGCAGCGCTGTTGTTTTGTAGGAATACGCAGAGAAACTGCGCCCCCTGGTGACTGACGGCGTGTACTTCATGCACAAAGCTCTTACTGGTCCCAGCAAGAAAATCCTGGTGGAGGGAGCCAACGCTGCTCTACTGGACATCGACTTTGGTGAGCAACAGTGACACCACTCCAACACACGAGGAAAAAACGTCTTTTCTCTTAGTCCCTGTTAAAGCCCTAACAGACGTGTCTCTGTTTAGGGACGTACCCTTTCGTCACGTCTTCTAACTGCACCGTCGGCGGCGTCTGCACCGGTCTGGGTGTGCCTCCCTCTTACGTCGGTCGGGTCTACGGCGTCGTTAAAGCCTATACGACCCGGGTGGGAGTTGGTGCTTTTCCAACTGAGCAGGATAACGTGAGTGAGAAACTGTGACCCGAGTGGAGTCGCTGACAGATTTGTGGAGCAGTGCTTCCCGTAAAAGCTGCAGAAGTCGCTGAGGTGCTTTGCAAAAATAAGTCTGACGCCTCCTGATCCTCAGATACAGCTGGTATAAATATTCATTTGAGGCTTTTAATTATGTTTTTGAGCAGTTCTTTCAAAATGCTGGAATGAATGTACACCAGATAGTTTGGATATTATAAAAATAAGATAAGTTTGAATTTATTGTAGATAGACTAAGATTTATACAAACACTCCCTCTAGTATTTGGATTAGAGCTCCAACTAGCCATTATTTTAGTAATTGATTATTCTGTCAATTAATCAGATAAAAAAAAGGCACATTCTGCAGATTTTTTATTTAACCACTAAAGCTTTTTAAACATATTGCATTACAATATGCAAATACACAAGTAATTCACTTGCTTTTTTTGAGTAAGAAAATACAAATTTTCAGCATTCCTTTAGTGAACGCTTGATCATTTGTAATAAAGGACGCATCTGCTCCAAAAAAACCCAAATGCTGCCAACATCAACATGTGAAACTGAAAGATTTATCTGCTAATTTTTGGAATAATTAATTAATTGGACAACAAAAAGGTGCTTAGTAGGAGGTTTTGTTTTTCTTATATTAAATTTATATATTATTTGTACAGTTTTGGCTTAATTTCTGCTCTGAATGTGTTTTTGAGTCTTATACTCCAGCTAATGATTAATCAAACTAAATTAGTTGACAATTATTTCAGTGATTGATTAGGCCAATTAATCGTTTCAGTTCTAATCTGGATAAATGTTTCTTGGCAAGAAGAAAAACCCCACTGGCATATTCCAGGCTGAATATTCGACCAGTCTTCTTGGCACCATTGGAGTTTATTTTATAGTTGGTTTTCTGGCGAAAGCCTGACTTTCATCCATTTTTGATGGGGAAGAGGTCAGGGGTCATCCAGATCCTTTATTGTGAGACAATTTTGCTCTTTCCAAAAGCAGCTTTAATGTCCAGCCGGTGTGTTTGTGCTGTTGTGTCTAAGTTTGACTTACTTAACCTCTCCTAGCAATTCAAGAACCAAATTATTTCGTTTCGTTCTCAAAACCCTGAATGTTGAGCTCTCGACGCGTCTTCTGGGTAGAACTTTTTTAAAGTGGCTTCTGACCACAGCTGCTGTGTGACTGGTCGAAAATTTCAAGTGGGAGGAGCCTAAAAGGACTCTTGAACTGTGTTTCATAATCAGACCCAAACCAGGAAACCAGTCCGTTTGAAAGATTGATGCTGTTTAGTCAAAAATCCAACGTTTTTAGATTTAGATAAACTTCCTGCTTCACTAGTTTAACTTCCTGTTTGCTTTGCAGGACATCGGCGATCTGCTGCAGAGCAGAGGGCGAGAGTTCGGCGTGACAACGGGCCGGAGGAGGCGCTGCGGTTGGCTGGACCTGATTCTGGTCCGATACGCCCACATGGTCAACGGCTTCTCGGCGTAAGGAACCGTCCTCTCTCTGTCTCCTCTCTGCAGCCCCCAGAGCTCAACACAGCTATGTTTCGTTTGTGCAGAATCGCTTTGACAAAGTTGGACATCTTGGACACTTTGCCAGAGATTAAAGTGGGCGTGGCTTACAAGGTTAATGGCGAACCCCTGCCGAGCTTCCCAGGTGAGCACTTCCTGCTGCTCGAAGGTCTTCCTGATTGTTTATCAGGATTTTTGTATCGGCTGCTTTGAAATTCTTGAAAATTCTTGAATTTCAAAAAGACGTGAAATTCAAGGTTTGGAAAGTGGTTGATTTAAATTTGGGAAAATGTTGTTTACAATTGAAACCAGATATTTAAAGAATGCCTGTGAAATCAGTCGATCCTTTTTTTGTTTTAAAATTAATAAAATCATTTCTATTTGAAATTTGGCAGAAAACTTGGAGAAAACCTTTTTATTTTTGTAACTTTCTCAGACCAACCATGTGTCTAGACATGACATTTTTCATTATTTTAGTTTACTTGTCCCTGACGATGTAGAATGTAGAGAATGCTATATTATTAATAACAGTAAAAATGATATAATAGTAAATTGAAACTGTCTTTTTTTTAGTTCCTTTACATTAACGTCTTTAATTTGCAGTGCTGGATAAGTTTGAAAACTTCGCTTGAGTACCACTGGTTTTTATGTGTGAAGTAAATACGATGTATTTTAACTGAATTTCTACAGTTTAATATTTAACTCCTGTAAAAGCCGTGAAGTGAGCATGTCTTTATTCTTTATTCATAAATTAGAAGACACTTTATCTGTTGCGTATAGATTCTGGGCCCTGATGAATAAACATGGCGCTGGTTTTGTTTGGATCAGCTCCTCCAGGCAGAAACCGCTACATCTTTGTTTTTCCAAATCCGTTTTGCAACAATTTAAAAACACTCATTTTTCTTCCTAAGCACTCAGTTTGTTTCTCAGAATGCAACAAGTAGGACATTTGAAGCCTTTTACCCAGAGGGTGATTAAAAACCCACCCATTTTCTGCCGTTAAACTCCTAAAAGAAGCTTTTTGTTTTTCTCCCACTTTCGCTACGGTATCTGTCTCTCGTGCCGCAGCGAACATGGACGTGTTGACGCGGGTGTCGGTGGACTACGAGACGTTGCCCGGTTGGTGCTGCAGCACCGAGACGGCCCGGAGCTTCGAAGAGTTGCCTCCTCAGGCGCAGAATTACATCCGCTTCATTGAGGACTTTCTGCAAGTGCCGGGTTTGTAAAGAGATCTCCTCAGCTAATGGAGAAACCCGAGCCGGGCCCGCCAGTCACGTCCTCAAACGCTGTTGTTTCTCATTTCAGTGAAGTGGGTCGGCGTGGGGAAGTCTAGAGAAAGCATGATCAAACTCTTCTGATCCCCAGCAGCAGGATGAGGAAGAGGAGGAGCTTCACATCTGCAATCATCATTTCACACAAAGTGGAGGTCAGAGGTCAGGGGGTAGAAACCAGCAATGCTGCTTGTGTGCCACAATAATAAAACGTCTTCAGATCTAATTTATGCATTCCACATGCTGACCTCTCTCTATATATAAATATATATTGGGTGTTAATTTTTAAAAGTTGAATAATGATAATAATGTTGCAGCTCTTCCCCGTATCAGTCCAATTAAGCACAGCTTGTTTTTAGCCTTTGAACGTTAATAAGCAGAACTGACATCTGTTTAATACGCAGGTCTATTTTTACATTTTAAGATGAGCAACTTCCAAATAAAAGAAAAAAGATTATATTTCTTAGATGATGGGGAGGGGAAAAAAATCGCTAATCCTTGGGACTTTTCTCTTTTCTGTTTAGCACATTTTAGAGTAGAAATGCATCTCAATTCTTAACTTGTAGATTATTTGTGTGATGTGTGAAGGAACAAAATGTAAAAAGAGAAAAAATTCTGAAGATTGAAGGCAACGCTAAGTTGTCTGAATCAATGAACTGCTTTTCACATTTTCACAGAGTCGAGCATTTGAAGTTTGTGTAAATGTTCAGATGGTGGGTGGTGATGTTCTGAGTGCAGCCCAATGTGACGAATGTAAAAAACTATTCCAGAGCTTGCTATTCATTAAAAGAAACCCATCACATGTAGTTTTTGTTCTTTTTTTAATTTCAGTTGGATCATTTTGTCTATGAACCGTTTTTGTGAGAAGGTAAATTATCCTCCCACTGGGTCGACAGTTGATTTACTGTCCCTAACGGGAAATTGATTTGGAGTCTTTCTACTCATCAAACGGGAAAAGAAAAACTGGATATTCAAAGTCTGATCAGTCAGCATCAGCATAGTGCAAAAATACTTAGTTTTATATTATTAAGCCTCAGGAATGAAGTTGAAAATCTGTAACGAGAGGAAGATATAGGCGTCTTCAGCACATGCCTGTTGTAAAACCCGACACGCCGGATCCGAGTCCTCCCTTAAATCTCTGAGAGATTTCACAAAAGTAGCTGTGTATCCTGCAAAATGTTTATGGGATCTTGTGAAATTAACTGGGAATGTCACAAAAACCTCTGTCAGCTTTTACAAAAGCAACACGCAATCAGATTTTTCTTTTTTCTAGAGAGAGATCTCAGAAGTTTTATTGTATTTATTCATTTACAGTTTAAAATAAATATGTCACATGTTGATATAAACAAAGGCTTTGAATGAAAAGGAGTAGTTGGAAGAAAGAAATCTTGCACCGTCTACCCCTTCTCTCAAAAATCTATTCACTAAACTATAAGCAACTAAGCATCAGTCAAAATGCATCCAAAGTGTTTCATTTGTTGTTTGATCAGTACCTCTTGCATCAATAATGCATATTTTGTATCATTCATAATGATTTCAAGGAACTTCATGGTCATATCAGCTCAAATTTACATGTTTATGGAACAAAATTCAGACTAAATCCTAGTTTAAGAGGCCTAATAAAAATACTTAGAAAAGCACTTGGAAGAGAGTTAAAAAATAAAATGAAGCTAAAATTAGCTTTGCTAAATGCTAAAAAACCCTTTTCTAACATTTAAATTGAAATTACAGTAGAAACGTTTAATTGTCCCTCTGTGGAGAAATGCAGGTTTAAAGCGACAGGCAAGTTGAAGCATGTAGATTCACACAAAAGAACATAATAGTAAGATTAACAGATTGTACAGTGGGGACAAATGAACAGAATAATAAAAAAATGCTTTGTAGCTCCAGTTTTCTGGGAACAATGATGGCTAAAGTCTAACAGCAGCTGGGAGGAAGGAGATGTGCTTACGCTCCTTTGTGCGACGGCGTCATTCTGTTAAGATGGAACAAAGAGTCAAGATTTAAAGACATTTGCAAACATTTTAGTTAATTTTGCATCTTGTATTTGCGATTACGCAACATTTTTTATCCATTAGAGAAGATGGGAGATACTTTTGGAGTCTTTAGTTATACATTATGAGGAGAAAAATCAGTTTTTTCAGGAAAGATAATAATGTGTCTTTGTGTGTGGAATCATGATTATGAATAAAATCCAGAATAGTATTTCTAAAGGACATAGTAATGTTCCATAAAAATGTATTCTGGGCAAATGAAACCAAGAGTAAATCTGAATCAGAGTCATAATGACCGAAGGAAATATAAAACTTCTCATTGACACGACCTTCGTTCCACACCTTTTCTCACCTTACTGTAGTTCCTGCAAAGCGCTCCTTCCCTTCTCATCCTGATTCCTTCTCAGTGTCTAAAAGCTTTCTCCAGGCATTGGATTAAAGTGTAAAGTAGATTCCTGGGGCAGATCAATAAGAGGTGTAGCAGGACGTGTCGAATGCACACAGCTTCGAAGGTTTGGCTTTACTGTGTCGGATGATGAGTAAAAATGGGGAAATGAAGTCACACTTATATCATTTCAGTTAGTAATAACGCATACTGTGGTAGATGGAAGATAAGTTTGTTTTAGCACATTAGCTTACCTCTACACGTTGAGTTTCCTGGCATTTGGAATAAATGAATGAATTTGCTTCAAAATATTGAAATGTGAAAGCCGCCACACTGATTTGAATCCAAGCTGGCAAATATTTCAGACAAAGTTTGGAGGTTTGGTGTCGTCATTATCATAAAAGTCCAATATGAACGGGAATTAAAGGTGTGGAGTGTTTAACCAGGTAAAATACTTAGAGGTCTGCAAACAAAAGAGCCATTTTTTCCCTCAGTCCAAGAAAAAACATCAAATATTGGATGATTTTCTGAAAAAAATGGCTTTTTTTTTCTTTTCTATAAATATCTACTATAGAAAATTTTTTGTAATTTAAAAACAAAAAAAAAGTATTTTGAGTTGTTTTTTTGAAATGTTTTCTTCTTTGGGATTTTGACATTTTGAGGAAAATTGTGTAAAAAAAAAAAAGAAAAAAAGTTTCAAACCTAATGACATGAAAACTTGATTTGAGACATTACTGATACTTTTAATGTCTTTCGTTTGTGGAAATTCAATAAAATTATTCCAGAAAAAAAACCAGAAAAACTTCTAAAACTTGGATTTGTTATTTAATCTGCATTTAAAGACGTAATTTCGTTGATTATCATTTCATCCAAAGTTATTCACATCCATTGTGGAAGGTCCTGGTCTGATTAGTCAAAATAATTTCTTTATATTCATGATTCATACATGTAATAAAAATACATTATTAATTTATGAATGTGTTTTTTGGAATAAGTAATGATTTGGGGAAAGAGCAGCAAAATGTCTGAACAAAAACAAAAAGCTGTCGTTTGCTCAGTGAAACAGCTTTCTGCTGCGTTTCTGGATCCTCCCAGGGCTGAGAGCACTTAAATTAAAAATGTATGCGATGAATAAGCAAATAATTAAAAGGTGTCGATGCTTTCCTTTTTTGGGTCAATTTCAGAGGAAAACAAGTAGTCGGTTCTAGCTAGTGGGGAAAAAAAAGAGATATTTCCGACTTTACAACGAGGTTTCATTAAGAAAAAGAAAAAAGATTCAAGCTTACAGCTGCTGCTGTTTGGCATAAAGACGTGATCACATTATCGCTTTACCCTGTAAAACGTTTCACGTGTTAAACACTTCTATGTCAGGGTTTCCCCAGAACACTTGCTAATCCCGGCCCGTCATGTTTTTGAGTTAAAAAATGTTTAAAGTTGGCAGAAAATATCTCTTGATAATTATGTATTATTGGAAGATTTGAAGATTAATACCTGGACACATGGGCGTAGGTTTGGATATGGACGGTCGTGACGTGTCACGACCAATATTTAAGGGATATAAAATAGTCCCGACCAATTTTTGCCATATTAATTAAAAAAAAAAAAAAGAAGTTGTAAGGTCCCACCAAAACTTAGACCAAACCTACGCCCTTGCCTGGACATCAACTATAAAGTCTTAAAATGCAAACATAAAAAAAAAAAACTTAAATAAGTAATGCTTAGCCTGGTGGGGCACAAGTAAAGCCTGGTGGCCCGCCAGGCTTATAATACACTGGGAGAAACCCTGCATTTACACTGCAGGTACGTCGCCCAGGGCAGTCAGTCACGGGGCGCAACTAACTGAGAATTTATTGAATATTTTATTAAATACGTATTGGACATTTATTTATATTTTACAAGATTATACTGCATATACATTCTCCAGTTGTAATTCAATCTTCTTTTTCTGTCCCTTCTTTCATTTTGTCGTGTCCGATAACGCGTCTTCCCTCAAATGACCAAAGTTGCCGACGTTTGCTAACCACGCAACTTCCAGTCGGGAGAAAAGTCCCCGCATCATCAAATCTGTCAGAAAGTGAGCTTGCTGTGGAGGCACGAGGGCTTAATTGAAAATAAAGTGCTCATAATAGCGGCGTAGCTCTGCTCCTCTCCCTCTGTCTGCTTCAGGTTTTTTTTTTTTTTTTTAATTGCCATCCTTTTCATGTCTACGGTAATTATGAGCGCGGCTACCGTCAGGTCAATCAGTCTGAGCAAACTTTTGCTCCGGTGTGGGTCTTGCAGATGTTTTCTTGGATCTGTCTCCACTGCTCCTGCTGGATGGACTTAATTATCTGGCTGCGAGGAACAAAACAAAGCACTTGACTGGAAGAACATCTGGAGGCGTAGCCACTGGTCCACAAGAAGTAAGAGGAATTTCAGTTTCTTTGTTTAACTCTTTGGTTTGTTTTACTGTTTGTGTGACTTGACATGAATGATTGAACCGGGGGAAAAAAGTTGTTTTGCAGAATAAAATACATCCCTTCTCTAAGGTTTTGTCAAACATCAAACTTTTTCTTCTTCTTCTTCTCTCTTTCTCTCTTTCTCTCTCTCTCTCTCTCATGAAGTAATTTATGCATTCAAAGCAACGGGACACCTCTTTCACTGCAGTTGGACAGAGTTCAGTTTTGCCGAGGTCGGACAGACGGAAGCTCTCACGGAGATTGAATTGAAGCGGCTAAATGTATTTAACAGTTTATTAGGTGCAGTGCATAAAATAAATCCAATTCTGCCTCTCAGCAAGTCCGGACCCCAGTGGAGGTTTCCCGTATTTGCAGGAAAAGATGGAAGACGTTGAAGTCGGGTCCGTCTCAGCTCGTCCTACTTGATGTTCCTTTGACAATAACAGTCGTAGAAACTCAAAGTTTAGCGCTTTTTGCCGTGTGAAATCAATCGGCTTTGAATGTTGCGTCTCAAACTCGGCGACCCCAGCGCTGAGCTGTGATTCATGACGCAGCGCTTTTACTGGGACTGTTGTGGAAACATTATTAATCAGCGGAATGAACATCCAGTTAATTTAATACAGAATTTATAGAGAGGTGTGTGGCAAAATGTACATTTTGACAGCCTTCGATGTGTTTTGATTTATTTTAATCTAAGGAAACACAACGTAGGCCTGTCACTCTAAGCAGTTTTGATGGATAAATTATCCCAGAAATTATTTCAATCAACGATCATATTGTCGTTTTGACAACATTTCCAGCTGGTACAGTAACAAAGTCACAATAATGAAGGCACCTGCTCTCTGACATCAATAAACTTTCCAAAGGACATTTAACACTGGAACTGGAAGACATTTCAAATATCCCAAATAAATAAAAGAAAACAACCAAAACAATAAGTAAAATGGAATATGAAGTCTCAACAGAGGAAAATCACTACACAAAACATATTAATCATTAGGCTCAGACAGAGAAAACCAGCAAAAGTCCCTGTAGCAAAAAAACCCCAAACTAATGGCATCGTACTGCAAGTCAAAAGCTTTTCTGAACCTTTTCAAAATGGAGGCTTCTCAATATTAAATAGCAGCATTTGCTTTAAAGATCAGGCAAACAAGCATGCAAATGGAAATGACCAATTAATTGATTTAATGCATATTGTGACACTATGGTTGATTTATAAATATACATCTATGTTTTCTGAACACAAAGTACCAGACGGTTTTACATTGTGTTTGAACTGATGTGAACGTCAAAACTGTGATGCTCATTTGCATTCGCGCTCTCTGACTCGGCTCTTTGCAGAACCGCCTTTCACTGCAGTTGCGGCCACAACTGGTAGATTTTATATAAAATATTTACACATTCTCGGACGCCCGGTCAGATTCAGCCGGGGGCAGAAACGAGAGGAACTGACGGGAGTGAATGAGACTGAGTGATGCACAACAGCTGAAGATGTGTTGGTAGCATGGTAACCGGTATTTAGGGTGATAATCACCCTCTGATTATGAGGAACATGTTATCTGATGCGACGGAAAGCCACAAAGCTCGCACTGAAAACAATTGTCATAGAGACTAAGTACACACACCAACACACGTATATTGTTGTTTTTATTTTTAAAGTCATTGTAGCGCCATCTGATCAGATCACGCACCATGAGGGAACCATCTGTCACAAGTGGGAGGTGGAGGGGAGGTGATGAATCCAGACAGACATTCAGGAGCCAGGCAGAAAAAGATGGATTTAACTCGTGGGAGGCTAATAGTTCACTGAGCACTAAAATCTGGGGAGACGGAAAACATACCAAGCTTCAAGGACCAGTTGAGGCTGTGGTGTCCACAAAAACACCAAGTTGAATGTACTTACAAAATATTTAGTTTTTAGTATTAAAATAGCAAAAACTATATATATATATAAAATATGAATTTACCTAAACTATAAACTAAATGCATAATATTTTAATTTAATACTCAAAGTGGTCTAATTTAATTAATTCTGTTGTTGGCGAATCAAAATCTTTGTAGGTTTGAAACATGAAAAACTTCTTCCAGTTTAAAAAAGTAACTACAAATCATGTCCCATATTTGTCAGGTTGATCATCTTCTAGATTTTTTCATTTTGTGTGTGTTTGTTTTCAACAACAAGAACCTGGCACAGGATATGGCTCACTCTTAAAATATTTTTGCAAAGTTTATGTTAAGAGCATTCCCAAATCTTTTTTTGTTGTTTTGTTTTTGCTTTTAGTAAAAGTCACTGTGTGTGTTTGTGGCCCCCTTTTAATAATACATTAAATGGAAAGCAAAAGCTTGGATGAATTTATTATTTTTTTAAAGATTTTGATTTGTATCTTCTTTGAAAAGACAAAGCATCACTTGAAATCACACCCCCGGATGTTTTTATGTGTTTCTGCATCAACTGTTTGACCATCAAACCAAATTTAGGCTATTTCCATCCATTGTCCAACACGTCACCAGTCCATTGCAGAACTTAAGCTACTTGTGAATTGTCATTAAGTTTCCACCCAAAATTGTATTGAGGTTCCACAAATGTCCCACTGACCGCCATTTTGGACGCTCCTGGGACATGGAGGAAAGAAAAAAGTTAGTTTTTCATGCGCACCAGATTCTCTTGGTAGCCAAAAAATGTCCACAAACTCAAACTACTACAGAAGACGATATATCCAACGCCCTGAAAGCACATGTATCTGACAATGTCATCCAAAAACCCAAAGGAGTTAAGTACCTCATGTGAAAAGCAGGAGTAAATTTGCACCAGAAAATTTTTTTAAGATTAATCCCAGAGATTTTCTAGAAAAAAAAAAACATGGAAATTTGTTGTTTCAAAAGTCAAAAATGTTCAACGGCGGCGTCCACTTTGAGAAACAATACTCCAGATCAAAACATACTCTTCATCAGTGTGAATGACCCAGTCCTAAATCAAACAAAGAAGCTGTGGCACGATTTGAAAGTTGATGTACATTGATACTTTTCATCAACTCTCACCGAGCCTGAGCTACTTTGCAAAGAACGTGCAAAAAAAATAAAATAAAATTAAAAATTATCCTCTAGATATCAACAGAACTGAACTCAATTTCCTTCAACTGTTCAACCTTATGTTGGTGTGCTGCGTTAAAACTCAATAAAACTCAATAAAACACGATACATTTTCTGGATTTATTGTGGGAAAAACACTGAAAGGTCAATGGGTCTGAAGACTTTCCTGTTTGTGGGACTCCAGTTTCCTCTGCGTGTGGTGCAGAGCCAGCTATCAAAGTGGAGAATGAAATTGAAGACCTATGAATGAAACTCTAGGTTGATGCAGATGAGCCAGAAATAGTACGAATGTAAGCATGTGTATGTTGGCCGGGTCTCACTGGGCTCAAGCACAGGAACTCAAAAAATCCCAACATTAGACTTAAGGCTTACACATAGGTAAATAAATAAGTAAAGACTGAATAGGATTTACGTGAGCTAATAAATAAATGCGGCACTGATAGACCAACTCGCTACAGTACAACTCAATTCATTCCTGCTGAGTTATTTATTTATTTATTTTTAGTAGTTTTGTTTTTTGTTTGTTTTTTTGCAAAGCAAAACACAAATTACACAATAAGGAAGCAAATAATTCAGTTAATCTTTCCCAAAATAAAAACTGTCTGGCTTACACTGCCAAACCTCCATCCCAGCTCTCTCTTTAATTCCCTCTCTCGCTCTGTTCGTAAAGTCCGTTTGATTGAGCACCTTTTTCCCCCTCTCTGGTGTGCTCAGCACAACCCGACCGCGCTCCTTTTCTCACACACACTTGTCTGCATGCGGCTGCTCGAACTCCACGGGACGCCCCCCCCTCCCATCCCCGCCCAGCGTCGATGCCGCCGCGCCTCTTGTTGGATTCCCGAGGATCCTTCGGGTCTGAGGTAAGTGCACATGCCTCAAAGCGTCCGCAGCATCTGTCAGGCCGAAACTTATGGATTCAAATGGACTCCCGAGTGGCAATGAAAGTGGATCGTTACGCAGGGCTGCGTTTGCGCTGCTGCAGTAGCAGCAGCAGCAGCAGCCCCGTTGGTACTTAACGCAGTGGATATTACACTTTCCTTCTGTCAAGTGTCTCGCAGCGTGCTTAGCATTCTGAGGTGTTTATTCCGCTTGGCAATTTCACATCGATTGGTCACGGAGGAGCTCAGTTAAGCGTGTAAAAGTTTCAATTTTGTCTCTAAATGTGCTGCAGAAAAGTGTTTAATGATACCAGCACTGCGCGCCAGCATTATCATTCAAAAAATGTGACTACAAACGAGCATCATGTTGTGTTTTTAGCCATTTAGGAAGGATCTTTATGTATAAATGTATATATGACTGAGATGTGCTCATATTTGCAAGTGGGCAGTTCCTCTGTGCATTCCCAGCAGCTGTTAAACTGGTTAGAGTGCACGTCTGTTTGGCTGTCACTGTGTGGCAGTTTACTGCTCTAAGTTTTGGATGCAGACCAGAACAGATCTGCTGACTAAAGAGCTACAATCTCTGAACTTCAGGGAACTGCATGCTGCCCCCCTAGCAGGCAGTCCACTGCTTTTAAGATCGCAACTTGTAACCCAAGCCTTTCAGGACGATAACCAAGTTAGAGGATCTCAAACTTTACTCGGCATCTGAGCTTCTGATGGCATTTAGCTGCTGGTGGTCACCTCTGTCAGGTTAACTAAGGTGGACTTGTGCAGAGTCACACATCCTCTTGTTTTGGGGTTTAATAAAGTAGAGTGCCATCTTGATCTGAGCCAACAGTGATCAGCGTCATCCCACCCAACCTGTTCTTTCACATCTCTCTCCTCCAGCTGATGATAAAGAGCCAGACCCCCCCCCCCCCACACACACACACTCCTCAGAAAGCTCCACCTCACTTCACGTTACCACTAGTTGTAGAGATGGGGAAAGTCTGGTTCGATTGGTGACATCAAGGTTTGTGGGGTCTGAAAGTGTGTCTTTCCCCGTGCAGTGTCTCCTTCCTTGGAGTGCGAGGGTGACGGGTTCCCCATCGACTACGGGTCCAGGGACACCATCATCAGAGCCGATGTGAAAAAGGAGCGAAGGCGCGGGCAGATAAAGAGGGCCGCCAGGTGAGTTTGATCCGTCTGTTGCATTCACGACACGCATCATGAACGTTTTGTAGACAGACACACAATAGCCTCTGTTCAGAGTGTCACCAGACAGGCCAGATGACAGGGGGTTTTTTCTCCCCCCCATCTTCTTGTGTGTCAGCGGCACAGTAAAGCCCGAGTTGATTTAATGCCTGGTGCAGCTGATGTAACTGGACTGTCTGCTGCAGGCATGTGTGCAGTCAGGAGCCACTTTCAGACGCTGTGTGGTCAGAATAAAATCCGCGTGCTTCTGTGGCTGCTGATGTTTCAGCTGCAGCAGCTGGGATCGAGGCCCCGTCAGAGCTGAGGGTGGCAGAGAGAGGCACCAGGCTGAGTTCGGACTGAGCAGCGGCGCAGCCATGCGCTGCTCCACCCTGCTGTTGATCTTCACCGTGGTGCTCCTTTACTTGGTGATGGGAGCGCTGGTGTTCCGCGCCCTGGAGGCTCCGCTGGAGGAAAAAGAGCATGCGGTGCTGATGGACCAAACCCGGGGTTTCCTGTTCAACAACTCCTGCATTGACCTGTACGCCCTCCACGACTACGTTCAGGTAAAGCTGGACCCGGCGAGGCGGGAACCGCTTGTTCTGTCACTTATCCCGAGATAACTTTGTTTTTTTTAATTTCTTTTTCTACAAATCGTGGGACGTCGTGTCCGTGTCTGTTTTGAACTGTACGTGTCAGGACTCCTTCTGGTTAAGTCTTATTTCATTGTCATTTACAGCAGTAGCATTTAGCTTTGTTATCCCTTCAACTCGGTTTTAGGGTGTGTTGGGTTGTGTAAAATTCAGTTTTGTTATCTTAAAGAAAATTATACTTATAATCATAAATATTCTCTATTTTAAATTAAAAAAAATAGTTTTTTATGGTGCTATTAAACTTTTAGCTGTATCTGGCACTTGCTTAAATCATCCAACTTAAACACAGCTTCATGTGAAATTAATTTGGAATATTTCATTGCAAGAATGAATCATACAAATTCATTTGGCAAAAATTTTGATGGGAAGAAAAAGAAAAAGAAAATTAAAAAACTGCAGTAGTATTTTGTTGAAACCCCTTGCTGATTCATTCAAGTTGACGTATTTTTTACATAAAGGTATCAGTTAGGAGCAGGATACAAAAGGTTCCACAGTGTTATTTGTATAGCATGTGAGTGTGTGTATGGTTGTCTCCCCTGTGTTGACCTGTGACTGGCAAACTGTGTATTCACCACTGGTGACAGAGACTAGCATCACAGTCCTGGAAAAACAAGCAGGTGTAATTATAAGCCATAATATGAAATAATATTTTTTTCACTGGCTGATTACTAGTACTTTTTCATCAATATTAAGGCATTATTGGATTACTTAGTTACTTGCAAGTTAAGATTTTGTGTTTTTGCAGAGTGGAAAGCAGAAGTTGAAGAGAGATTCTAGTTTTTAGCATCACACTGAGTCTAAACATACATTCAAATCGACAAATAAATGAACCTCACGAGTGGAAATTCAACATTTTGGAATGGCCGACTAATAATAAGACCAACATTTGATGGTCAGCTCAAGAGGATTCTAGACAAAATATGTTGTAAAAATTCAATACATAAAAAATGTTTGAATATTTTACATATTTGGAGATGTTGTTTACTCACTGGAGTACTGCGTCTCCATTTTGTGGATCTATAGAGACCCAGTTCTGCGTAGCAGTGCAGCGTTCCTGCGTAGCTCCACTAGATAACAGGTGGGATCTGAGCAGCTATGTGACGTTGGTTTTGCTGCAGGGTGCGACTAAGTACAGGAAAGTTGATCCGCACATAGGCGGAGAATTTACACTGCTGGTTTGGCCACCGGGTTGTGGTCCAAAGATGCCTGTCCTCGCTTCAGAAAGAACATCGTAAATGACTGTTTTAGCTCGCTATGCTATCTACATGTGTGATGGCTGACATTTGCGAAAAGGTTAATGCGACCGAAGGACGAAAGAGAAGCAACAAGTTTGTAAAGTATTTTAGAGAGACGTCAAATGAATAAAGAAGTATGAAGTCTAACAGAAGATGTCCATGTCTCAAGGGAAATTGAGATATGGCTGATCCAGTCATAGTAGGATGACCTTTGGTTCGGGTGTAAACCAGTAGGAAACATTGCTCTGATGCTGTTTCTACAATAATTCATGGTTTCATATCAGCAGACTGAATTTCCTTTCCATTTCTGCTCTACACTGCTCTGCTGTCATAAAAGGCTGTGGAGACGTTGGGTGAAGCTTTTGAATCTTCAAAACAAAGCAGAGCAAAATGAAGCAAGAGCAGAGTAAGTATATCAACATAGTAAGGAGGGAATAGGTCACAGCATCTTGTTCTTGCCTCTTTAACAGAACGTTTCCATTAAATGTCTATTAGACAAGCCAAAGACCAAGTGGCTTGTCTGGCTAATTATAAATCACAAGTCAAGCCAGTAATATTCACTCTTGCAAATAAAACCGGCACTTCAGAACCAAATGAGGAGTGAAGTGGACCTCAGTAGGTTTGATGTAATGTCCGCAAGGGATGTGACATGTCCCATTCCAAAAGATTAATCACAATGGGAGCGTACAACACCTTCCAGGAAGTGTGTGACATCTTTGACCTGTCCTGTGTGTTAATGGTAAGACAGATGCCTGATTTGCCACACCACAGTGGTTCATCATTTGGTTTCTGTCTCAAATCCACCAACCATCTGTGATCAATACATTACACCCTTGAACCATTGCATAGCTTTTGCCTTGCTTAGCAGCTTAGAGGTGTAGCAGCAGCAGGTTGACTTCAACCCGTTTCTACCCAGGAGAAACACACAGACAGGGCCAGAAGATATCCCAGATTTGTGACCGAAACACACACACACACACGTCATGTCCTTTAGCGCCTATAGTAAACATTAGATGTGTGTTCTTAAAGTGTGCCGAGATAAAACAGGCCTGTCCGACTGCATCTGTGATTAGTTGTATCATGCGTGGGTGGAAATCTCGGGGAGGTCTGAAGGATCCGGACCCCCTCAATCTTGGAAAAAGTCTAGAATTGTCCCCCCCAGGGAAACCATAAATGAAGTAAATCCACAGAATATGAGGCGTCATGTGGCCCAGTGGATCGGGGGCACGCGGTCATCCCGAGTTTGACTCTGGTCCTTCGGTTCTTTTGCCGCATGTCTTTCCCTTTTCCCCCCTTCCTGTCTGATTACTGTCAAAATAAAGGACACTAGTTCAGAAAAAAGCTTTGAAAACCAACAAGAAATCGCACAATGTGAAATATGAGTAGAAAATGAACAGTTTATTGTTTTTTTTTGTTTTTTTACACTAATCATGCATTAACCAGGATGCAGATGCCTTTATTTTAAAATATGTTTATATTTGAAATATCAGTACATTGAAAGAAACATGAAATCAAAGTCTAATTCCTTTTTTTTTTTTTTTTTTTTTTTTAGCAATTTCATTATAAAGTTGTTCATTATATGAGCAAAAAGATCAAATAAATTGCTCTTGGGTTCCGTGCATTTTGTATTCAAACCTCTAAAGCACCAGTGGAAGATAAGCAAGAAAAACAATGTCTCAAAAAATAACTTATTCTTCAGGGAGAGAGAAAAAGAGGGAGAATAGAAAAAAGCCAAGGTAAAGGCATGTTTGCATATCTCTTGGTAGAAGTGACAAGAAAATTAGCTGAAAGAAAATCAGCTTGATAAAGACCTTGAACAGTCCAGTTCAATAGGCAAACATTTATGCTATGTTAGTAGAAATCACCCTACTTAATTTTTAATTTAACATTTTTACAGTGCTTTTATAATTAGATATACTGACATTATCAAATAGTATATAACAAAGCGTGACAAAATAGGATTATTTTGTTATCACCATTTCAAACATGCATTCACAGACCACATGAAGAAATCTAGAATAGTTATTCAGCAGGACTACACAGGTAATGACAGCTTACATAAGAACTGCTGTCCTCTTATTTATGGTTGTGTTGGCAGCCCTCGCAGTTATTCCTCAGATGTCGACCCCTGACCCAAGTTGGTATTGTGTGTCAGGTTTCATTGAGCCACATGTTGGATGCTAAACAACTCTTTGGTTTAGTCAAAGTTTTGCTCTAGTATGTTCTAGGCCTGAAGCCACAAAGTTATAAGTAGAAAATCTTGGAACTGTGAGTGGATATTAAATGGGTTGTTTGTGTGTCTGGTGAGGGGAAAGATATATTTGAACACATCTGCTGCTGTGATTGGGTTAGGGTTAGGGTTATTAGGGTTATTATTAGGCAATTAAGAACTTCCAACTTATTAGATTTAACGGTAAAATTTGCATGAATGTTGAGTGGATATTTATGTTTGAGTAGGAGCAGAAAGCAATACAGAACATAAAATCTGAATCGACGATTAAGATCATTAGAGCTGCTGTTGGTTAGGTTTTTATTGGTGGGACATTATAGTTCTAATTTACAGACCTTCTTTATATCAACATTGCATTTTTCAAAGCAACTTTACCTTTCTAATCTCTTGTGCTTTGTCCCTTCTCAGAAAGTGCTTGAGGCTGTAGGTGCAGGAGTGGACGCTGAAGCTGCTATACTCAATAAAACCTTTGCCACGAACTGGGATGTAGCCAGTGCTCTTTTTTTCTCAGGGACAATAATGACTACCATTGGTAGGTGTCTGCTAAAACATGCACCGTGTTTTATATATATACTGTAACTGTGCTGACTTAAATACTCTGCTTGCTAACCTCTGACATGACATGTACAGGCTATGGAAACATCTCCCCCAAGTCAGATGGAGGGAAGCTCTTTTGCATCTGTTTCGCCCTGGTGGGAATCCCAATGTTCGGCATCCTGCTCGCTGGGGTTGGTGACCATCTCGGTACTGGACTGAGGAACACTGTTGCCAAAATAGAGAAACTCTTCCTGGTCAGAAGCTTTCAGAGTATTTAAAACACTTCATTCATTTTGAGTTTTTCTTTGTCTTATACTATGTTATCGCACTTTATTGACAGAAGTGGCGCATCAGTCCCACTATTGTGCGTGTGATCTCAGCAGTCCTGTCCATCCTGCTGGGTTGCTTGCTTTTTGTTGCTGTACCCACTTTGGTTTTTCAAGAAGTGGAAAACTGGTCCCTTCTGGAATCTGCCTACTTTGTGGTTATCACACTGACCACAGTGGGCTTTGGTGACTATGTTGCAGGTAAATAAACAGTTCTGACGTACCTGGCATACCTTAGCGTATTCTTAAGTAGTAGGAAACTGGACTTATTCTCTTGTTTGTTTTTTTGCTGATGTTTCACTTCTCTTTCAACATGCTTCTTTAGTTGCCTGCTACTTAAGTAATTAGGACTGTCATGTCTGGGATGACTGAGTAGCTTCCTGAGTGCATTTTCTCCCGAAGCGGCACTTTTCCCCAAAAGATACTCCAATATGTTTTGATATATGTCTTTAAATTTGGTCATTGGACCATTTTTATGGAAATATTAAAGCAACATCACAAGACATGAGCCAGGAAGCTAAAGCATTTCTTCCAGTTGGAAAATGTTCCCATGCATACTGACATTTTTGTTTCAAATTTGCTTAAGTACAAAAAGTCCGTTTTTGTAAAGGCCATCACAAACCCCTGATCTCAACCCAATAGAAAAATCATAGGTAAAGCTGAAAAGGTGTTTGCGAGCAGGGCAGTCTACAATCCCGACTCTGTTATGCCAGTTCTGTCAAGAGGAATCGGCCAAAATTACAACAAACTACTGTGGAAAGCTTGTAGGATGCCCAAAATCTTTGACTCCAATCAAACAGTTTGAAGACCTTTCATCCAAATGCTAAGGAGACATATGTAAACTTACGAATTTGAAGAGAGTTTAAAAATATTCCAAAATAAAAATAATCTCTTGTTTATTATTCTGGTATTTGGCAAAAAGAAATGTTAATCCTAACGGTTCTAAAATGGCACATACTTTCTTTGATGTCATGTCAGACTGCAAAGGAACTCAAGTGAACGGAACCGTTTGACCATTTTTGATATGTTTTTGATGAAATTATTGATCTGTAGACAAGCAGCAATGTGACTTAATTAGTCATCCATAAATACATGTCAGTTGCAATGCATTAAGTTCTCTTATGCATAGACAGCATCATTAATTATTCAAATATTTTGTGCGAGGGATGAATTATTGATTACTTTGTCTCCTCATATGGATGCATGGATGGATGGATGGATGGATGGATGAATGTGGATGGATGGATGAATGGATGGATTGGTTGATTTACTTCATTAACATTTTCCTTTGCATACTTTGTATTTGTATCAAAGGGGAAGGTGAATTTATGACCCGCATAGGGGAGAACCTTTTGCCAGAGTACTGGTACAAGCCTTTGGTGTGGTTTTGGATCCTCCTGGGTCTTGCATACTTTGCTTCCATCCTGACAATGATCGGTAACTGGCTCCGGGTTCTATCAAAGAAGACCAGGGCTGAGGTACTTTCTTTCTCTGTATTTTTCCTGCTGTCTGTACATCATTATGTACAGACAGACAGTACCTTCCCCTTAACGAGGGAAGGTACTATGGTAGATGATGGTGAATGGTTTCAAGTGTTTCTTGGGTCTCTTTCCACCTACTATATGGACTACCATGAGCTACATCAGCTCCAATGTCTTGAGTTACCATTACCAATAACATTACAAGAGTGTTTTGGCTTTGAAGAGACTGTTATGCATGTAAAGCGTGAAATAACTAAAACATAAGGGATATTTTTTTAAAAAGTAGAGTTTAAAGATGTTGAGACATTCCGTACAGATCTTAAGATGATAAAGTTTTTGTGTTTCTGTTACAGATGGAGGAACTGAGAGCCCATGCCACAGACTGGACCCAAAACATCCAGAACATGTCCGTGGACTTTCGTATTCCAGGAAATTTAGAGGACCCTTTCAAGCGTCGCCGGCGAAAGCGCCGCCATCGCAGCCATGGTCACAGTCACGGTCACAGTCACGGTCACGGTCACAGCCACTCGGCCAACGGGGCCCCAGGAGAAAAACAAGAGCAAAACCAGAGTCAAACCGAATCTGGATCTTACTCTTCTTCCTATTCATCTTCTGAATCAGAATCCGGATCAGAATCAGAAACGGACTCTCAGGCCACGCAGACTGACCGGGTTCCAGCAACGGAGGCTCCTCCGGAACCTGTCCAGCCGCAGCCTCTGGACTACTTGGCGGAGAACCTTGCCTTCATTGACGAGTCCTCGGACGCTCAGAGTGGCAAAATCCAACTAGAACCTGTACAAGAATCAAAACAACCCAACTCTCGTCAGGCAAAGAGGAGACGCCATAGGCGGCCGACTAATAGAAGGAGCTCTAAAACCAACTACTCCAACACTAACAAAAGGCAACCCAATGGAAACACAACACCTGTCCCAGATCTTCCAAAGAAGCCTCTGGACTGAGAGTACTAACACCTCATGAGATCTTGCCCACTGCTGACAGAGGAGCTCTCAGTCCAGCAATTCCTTTCTGTGTAAATGCTGCCTATATACTGTCAGTTAAAATTAAGACACAATGCTGATGCCTTATAAACCTTTGTGTGGTTTGCCATATAACTTTTCTCTTTGCATGTGAGTGCATATGCAGCAAATGAAAAGATTTAAGATGCCATCGGTTCTACGACTTTGTGAGGAGCTACTGCTCTCTACTGGCCTAAAACGGTATTGCACTCATCACCACTGTGTCAAAATGAACCACCTTTTTTTTTATAATCCGGGTACTGCAACCAGATTTGTGCTGTCAGAAACTTGCTACAGCAGTGTGAAACTCAATTTAGAGAAATGTTGCTGTTACTTGAGTCCATTATCCTTGAATCCTGCCAACAATCAAACAGGTTTACTTTTTGGTACCTAACGAGTTTGTAAAAATAATATGCATAGCCATCCATTTGCATTTTTGATGGTCAGAATGATCAGTGCTACTATTCTGCATAAGTGCATTAAAGAACTTTTCAAAAAGAAATTGTTGTTGTAAATACTGTTCTATTTCTCAGACTTCTACCAAAACCCTCATACATGCCGCTTGATACAAAAAAGAAAACAAAAAAACAATGGCAATTTTTTCCAAAAGAACAGAGCGTTGCATATGAATTGATACACCTTTAGATTTTTTGTCATTTATCCATTGTTTACACTTGCTGGTGCTTATCGCCAATGGTCACTGGACTGGTCTTCTGACTGTACGCTGTGAGCGCAACAATATCGAGGCCCAATTCGTTGTTTGTGCACATCTTGGTCAGTAAATCTGATTCTGATTGCAAAAAGCATGTCAACTCACACCAGGCCAAATGCTATTGAAGCACAATGGCTTTAAAAGAGACTTTAAAAAATAGGAGGAAAATATGTCTGTTGAACATTTAAAAGGCAACGTAATCCAAAGTTTGAGCGAGCACAACAGAAAAACCTTCATCTCCACTAAGGTTCTACCTAGCTTTTGAGGCAACTGAAAGCAAATGAGATGTGCTCTAGTCTGGGTACAAATTAAAAGACAGTCAGGATGATTTTAAACAAGCCGAAGATGTGAAAAAGATTGTTGACTGACACCATCATAAAGTTCGCTGCAGTTGTCGAGACACGTTGAGATTAAGGCGACTATTGTTTTCTCCAAGTCATGCCTCAACAAAACTGGGTGTTTGTCAGAACTTGAAGAAAATTTCTTTTTTGACAAGCAGAGCCGATCTGTTTATGAAATTTCAAATCTGAGTCCATAATTACTCCCAAATGCGATACATGCAATTTGATGTACTCAAGCCAACCAAAATTACCAAAAGTACTACTAAATCCTACTTAATTTCCAACAAGACCTGAAATGACTGTTTACAGAAGCTTTCCTAAAGTCAGTCTTGCTAGCAAATTAAGTTTCTTAACCTTGAGACAGTCGTTGCCACTTAACACATTTTAGCTGTGGTTAAGGAAAACGTTCAGAATTCATCTTAGCAAGTTTGACTTTAGCATTAGCACAACTGCAAACAAACTGAAGTTGATGGCTGAGTTATTTTGCAATAACTCCTTGTCTATCATAAATTCCCATAAAATGATGTAGAAGTTTATCCAGCTTCCAATCCAGTCCAGCTTTTTAAAAGCACTTTAAAATATAATACAGGACTAAATGCCATACTTAATATAATGAACTAAAATGTATTAAAAGTAGACAGGGGGGATCCAGTAGAAAACAGATAATGGCATGTCATGTTTCTACAGTCACTAATCTCACTTTTCAAATTAAAATATGTTTTTTTGTCAATTTTAATAGGGTTGGTCAAACTGTATAATGACCTCTATGGTTTCTGAAATGGGTTGGATTATTTTAAACATTGCAAAACTTTTTAACATTTTTAGACCAGGTTAGGAATATGGTGTCAAATTTCAAAAGAGGACATTCTATCTGGTGGAGGTACAGTTTGATACGCCTGCAGTCGTCAGCTCAGCCGTTTTAACCTGCATTGACGCTTTTCAGGTGATCCCCGTAAGTGATACTCTGCTGGAAACTCTAGCTTTAGTCAGTCTGACACCGGCACCGGGGAAAAAATGCTGCTGTGGCTGCAGATCTCTTATCTATTAGTTATTTTCAATTAGAAAAACAGCTCGATGCTTATAAAAAACGTTTTACACAATTGCTTGTTAAAGACAAAAACTGCTGACTTTTATGTTAAGGCAACCAGCAGATGGCAGGCAAGATGCAGCAACACATTTAATATCTTTGCGGTGCTGGAGTGAAATTTTAATCTACTTCCTGATTGTGGATTTGCATCAATCTTAATTATACGGCATGAGGCTAATTTTAATTATCCTATCTTTCCATCTAGCCTCAGGTTTTCCAAATAAAAACATAAAGGGGAAGAACCAACCAACGTATCCCTTGGAAATCTGAGACCGCTCTGAAGGACATTGCTAAAAGAAAAGGAAACATTTATGGACTGCAACTGAGGAATTCAGGAAGCAGAGATGATGTACAAAGGCAGTGGGTGACCTTTTACTGGAGGACACACTCTCAGCTGCTATAACGTCATCCACCGCAGCCTCCATCTGCTGCCACTAGAGGACGAATGGTGGGCAGCGTCTGAAGTGCCGAGGCACACTCCTGACCTGAATTCAATGGGAAAATCCGTACCCAATTTAGATCCAAATATGGTGTCTCTACAGTGCTGCGCACAATACAAGATAGAAACCGCAGCCTTTTTGACATAATAAGATAAATCCTGGGTTCCCGTGGTGAGGGCTTCTTTTTTTAATGTAGTAATGACACAATACTAATCTAGATAGAGAATTAACGGGACATCTGTGCCACAAAGAAGTTAGCTATTTTGCCAACGCAGCACTCCTTGACTTGAGTACATGTTCTCTGATACTGGTTCAGAAAAACAATGGTAGACCTTGACCTTATGGGTAATTATTACAACTTAACCTATGCAATCTGAATACAGTAAGTTAAATTCACATCAAAAAAAGCATTTTTATCTTGCACTACCTTTTTGGTGACCCAGGTTTGCTCTGGCTTCTCATTTCTGGCCAAGACCAACTTTCTTTAGCTGGTGTACCGATCAAACAAACTGTCAAAACCTAATCAGTCAAATGTGTGCAGATTTTATTTTGGTAGATTTGAACCAATACTTCTGCGAAGACATCGTGTGAGTTTAAAAGTTAAACCAACCAATATCTAAAACCACCTTAATTACCAAGATCATTTGGCACATTTGGCTCATCAAAGGCAAACATTAACAATGGCTTTGGGATGAAGGCATACAATTTTATTAAAATACTGCTAAACTTTTAAAATTTGTCAAGGTGATCTGTCAATATTTTCCTTGGCAAATACAGCTAAGATTTGCTTCTCATCACAACGGTAATCTGAAGTTTTAAGAAGCTGAACTTGCTGGTATGTTTGAGTTTTAGCTGGATGCAAACTAAAATTCTCTCTCTAACACAGAAACTTGCTCAGTAACAAATCTTGTGATGGGTTCTTAACTTTATTGACTTGATAATACCCTAAAACCTTGGGTACAAAACAACCAAAACATTTTCAGGCAACAACAGGAACATTTTGTACCAACCATATATAATTATTTTTAAACCACCTTCGATGGCTGCAGACTTAGTTAGGTTTAGTTTTCTGTAAACAATTGTGGTTTTATGACTGCAAGTAATAATAGCCTCCCACTGGAATGTGCTTAGGTACTTTAGTTTCAACTGGAAGTCATAATCTGTCATGTTTCATAGAGGAACTTCAATCAATGGGAAGAAGGCAAAAGAAATATCAAGAAAAAATAGGTAATTTTATTAAAATACTTATAGGTTTGAAGACCTTTACTACCCAATTTTTCAGGTATGAAATGTTGCTGGCTGCCTTAAAATGCTTTGTACTGTACATCTGAACATTTCCTACTTGTCTAGTGAACATGTGGCTCCTTTCTGCCTGAGTAAATCTTAACATTTACTTTGTACTTTACAACAGAAATACTGAACTTTAAATTTAAAAGCTAATTTAAATTAACTTGAAATATCATTATTGTTATCATCATTTATTATTCTTTATTTTTCGCGATAGTCATTCATACCATGTGATATGGGAAGTATGACACACATTTCTGATTGTTGTTTGAGCTAAAAGTCTAATGAAATAAGACACATTATGACATGATGGTAGATATTAAATTTTGGAGTCATATAAACAAATTTCTAAGTGCATCGATGGTTGATGTGAAAACATGGCAGACAACATCCAGAAAAGCAAGATATGAAATTATGAAAGCTATAAACGTACATGATGAACCACATTGAATGGCAACAAGAAGGTACAAATAGGGATACGACCAGGTGGAAGGGCAAATTGACTTCAAGCCAAATTTCACCATTTTTGAGCATTACACGTTTAGAGACTGTGCATTATCGAAATTTATGTCTATTTATTAGCTTATATTTAATACCCTCCACATTTTTTTTTATAGTGTAATGATTTGAATAAGTAGGTTGTTTGGTGTAAAGGTGAACATTGTTTTGTGTAATCTATGACTCACTGATACTGCGCCTTATTTGCTTGTGCACTACAGGCACAATGGCTCCTTGGTATTTATAAACCATATGAGCCTACACCTGTCTGAGGTCATGACCTGCACTAAGAAGCACCCTTGGGACCCCAGCTGGCATCCATCAAGCGTCCCTTACGCCCAGAACCATAAAGTCGTTCTCCACCATAGGATAAACGCCGCACTGACGTGTTAGAACATTTCACGAAATCATAAAAACAAAACCTGCTTAAAACACGTGTGTTTTTCCCCCCAGCCACTGGATGCGGCGTGAATTCTTCAGCGTGACGGCTTCCTCGTCCGGGATAATGCCGACTCTGCAGCAGAAGGCTGTGATGCAGCCCCGCAGAGTTGCAGCGTCTGCAGCGCCGAGTGAGTGACCTTGCTCAAGGTCGCGCTGACAGCACCGGGAGTTTTTCCTCTGGTGAGTCGCGAGCCCGGCCCGGCCCGCCGCGCGCATGTGACCACATGGAAGATCCAACAGCTCCGACGCCGCGCGCGCGAGAGAGGGGGTGGGGGGCAAAGCGAGCGTGACCGCGTCGGTTCCGACCACACAGGCGAACAGGGACCGGGCTATATTTAGAAGCAGATAATGGTGGAGTGTCAAGAGTGGAGGGGTGTACACGCACCCAACTCCCAGTTTGAACAATATTATATTTATTCCCTGCCGTAATTTAAGAACGTGAGTCAACGTTGAAGGTTAAACACCCTCTTTTGGGAACTTTACTGTTCTTCGGCCAGTCTGGAGTCCAGCTGTACTGACATGCGGATGTCTGCAAAGTTTGAACAGGAACAACAAAATCACAGTGCGAAAGAGCAGCCCTGTTGTATTTCCCAGTATTCCCCAGCTTAACCCAGTTTCAGTGAACTTCTGAACCATTCTTCGCTGAACTCTATCCAATCAGTGGGACGGTGCCATAAGACCAGCAGCATGACATTTTCCATAGTGGCGTCCCGCAAGAGATGCAGCTCAGTCTCTCTGCAACACTCTATTATTTTAACTCAAAATAACCCAATAAAATACCTGCAAGCAGTTATATAAACAAAACATAAATACACGTAATCTGCCAAAAGATAAAAATATATGTAAATCCGTAATCCTAACTGGAGTTGAGTGTTTTATGAGGTGACACTACAGTAGCCTACTGGTTAAGTGGGCAGAGCAGACTCCGAATTAGTTACCGGGGCAACGTCACGGTGACAGCTGAACTGATTGAATTTATTTTATTTTGGGGTTGCAGACCCTTATTTTAACGCCGGCGATGACGGTGGTGGAGGCGTTGACGGACGTAACGGAGAAACAGCGGACGCAAACCGAGGCAGAGGGAGGAGAGAGGAGCACGAGACGGAGGCTGCGTCACCAGCTCGTCAAGCTAGCGCGAGGAGAAGCGGAAGTCCGGCAGCCGAGCTCGAGAAATAAAACAACATTTTCTGCTTTAGCTAGTCAGATACAGACAGTTTTAAGTTTTTGGAAACATTATGATATGCTGACGTAGAGCTAAACATTTTCTGACGTCACTCGTAGCCTCAGAGCGTCAACTGCTCTGAGAGACGTTGCTAGAAAAACACAACTGTTTTATTGTTACTGATTCTTACCGGAAGTTCTTTGTCTCCCCTCCATGTCTTGACGTTGATATTAACACACAGCCTGGTTGTAGAAGCCTAAACGGGAATTGATAACGCCAGTGTCCAGGAGCGAACAGCCGGGTAGAGTTGTTGTTGTTGTTGGTTATCGCCTTATTACGCGGAGAAAGGTCTTAAAGGTGACGTGATGTGAAAACAGAAGTCCGGGCGCCATTAGGAGCAGTCCGGCCGACTTTCCACCGTTAAAGACTTGACTTGAGACTGAACAGGATCAACGCGATGCTTCTCCATCTACCAGTAAGTATATCATGTACTCTTCCAGCGCTGTGGGTTTGAGGCATTATTAATGTGTTTTTTTTTTCTGGGCATGCCTCAGTGATTGATGCACGACTCGCCTGGCAGAACTCTAAGTTCGCCTGACCGTGTTATTGGGCTAAGGGGCACAACTCGCTGAATAAGTAGTTGTACAAATTGTGTAATAATTTGCGGCACGCGCTTCCTGTCTGCCTTACAATCCTCTCATGTGATCACCTCTATGCTAATTCACGCGTTTGTCCCGTCAGTCTGTCTAATGGTTAATCCCCCCTAGCTCCCATCAAACACTTCACGAATCTGCGAAATGATCGTATGAATGAGCACACACACACACACACACACACACCCCTACACACACACACACACATGCAGCAAGCGAAGAATGCAGAGATTTGGCTTGGTTTTGTGCAGTGGTTATTTCTGTCCTTCTGTTTCCACTGCAGCTCTTCACTAATGACACAAATCGTGAATATTCATAACACCCAGCAGTTCCAGAACTGTATATATTAACCCTGTGTATATATATATATATATATGTATATATATCTCGAATTATTAATCTCGATTGCAATGCATGGGACTATGTAAGTCACCGTGTCTGGGATCAGTGATCTGAAGGCATAATCCACTTTGGCAATTAACCTTTCACCGGTCCAAGATCAGTAGGCAAGGTCACCACTGGGGTGCCGCTCCGGCTCCACAGAGCGCCACATTTGAAAGCCTCAAGCTGAGTTTAATGTGCAGTCTGTCTGATGCACTGACAGGGACACCCCCGCTATCTATAACTTAAACCATAACAAAAACGCTATTTAACACTTTGCAAGTGTCCAATAACAATGAAAGCACTATTTGATTTAGTTGAGGGTGAAAAACCAAATCTATTCTGTCCTATTTTTTTATTTTTATGAAAGTGATCATTTTACTTTTTAAAATTAACAAGAATGCATTCTCTCTTTTTTTCTCAGGCTAAAATTCACCCTATCTAAACTAATTTTGATAAAGATTTACTGAGAGTTGTAACAGAACTTCTGCCTACACAACTTCAGATGAATGAGGGACAAGGTGTTGGCTTTACTCTGTCTGTCCTTCAAGCATTCCTGTGACTGTGACCTTTGGAGTGTGTCATGCAGCATTCAAGGGGGAGGGTAGAGTGAAGATTTCTGCATAGACACACTGGGTGTATTTATATTTGAAAAGAAAGTTGTTTTGCTGCTAGTATACGCCAATTTTTGGATTGAGAAACCAAGACTACTAATAGAAGGTATGGACTAAGATAAGAACATTATTATGGTGCAACAGTTTTGAATAATCAAAACTGTTGTTTTGATTATTCATATATATATATATATATATATGAATATATATATATTATAATGTTATTCTAGCAAACATGAGTTTACATGGTGCAGCTGATTTATTTGATGTCAAAAAGCAGCAATGATTTCATTGAAAATATTTCCAAATAGTCAAATTTCTCTTTCTGATAAGTGTGGGAAAGTTTTAGTGGGCTTTTTTTCAGCCAACTGACCAGCAGTGTGCACAACAAGTTTGGGATGGGTGACATTACGCTGCTGTAAACAGTCGATTTAAACCTCAAAAACTCTATGACAACTTAAGTAGTTTTAAAACTAGAGTAACATTTTAAAAACTTGGTATATTTTGTGACTAGAAACTGACCAACATTAACTTGATGTATATCACATGAGTGTAATTGGTAAGCCTTTTGTAAGTTGTGAAAAAATTAAAAGTTAATTTAATGTTTTAAAAAATAGCTATCTTCTTGCTTTGTGGGAAACTCAAAGCTCTTTGCTTACTTTGCAGATGTCCTGATAACTACAGACCTGCAGCAAGAACAAGCCAGCGATCTGCCAAACAGGAGTGAGCAATATATAGGTTTCAAGCTCCAGTTCACAAAACAGGTAAGCTGCCCCCACATTACCTTTTATGTTGATGAAATATTTGTCCACAAAACTATGCTGCAGTAAGGATTATAGATGTCCGCGTGACTCACCGCTCTTCAATCCTGCGATGGACCTTGGGCTGACATTGTTAACGTCTTTTTCAAAAAGTAGTCACTCAGGCTAAAGACAGAAGAGGAATGAGCAAAGTATGAAGAGTAGAAGAAGTTAGGTTTGAATTTCAAATCAAAAAACACTTTAAGCAACACACAGGTCGAATAATTTGTGGAATATTGTATCACTGTCAAGCACTTCTGCTGTCATTAAAGCCACAACATAGATCTGTCTTTTAGGCTTTTGCTTCAAAGTTTATGATATAAATCGTATAGAATGATCTTTGATTACCCTGCTGATTAAAAAAACCAAGTCAAGTGATTGATCAAATATCAGCTTGTGAGAGAGGACGGTCCTTCGTCTAAGATTAGTCTAAGTAGCAAATCAAAAAGGAAAAACAACACAATAAAATATCTGTTTGAAAAAGTTGTTTACAAGTAATAATGTTTGCGTAATAATACAGTTGAATCGTGGTCATTGCACCCTTCCCCATACCACACATTTCTCTTGGGTGTTTCGTACTTGACTGTTCTGGTACAAAATGAAGGAATCTTTTTCTTCTTGTTTTTTTTTACCTGCTTCAGCAGCTTCAGATTTAAAATATTTTCAAATCATGTAGTAGTAGTCTTCTGTACGGAGAAGTGGTCATATCAATAATTAATATCTGTCAGCAGGAGGCCGTTCAGAATCATTTTGTTTAGATCAGTAATCACAATCTCTTCTAATTTCATAACTAAGAGATCAAAATTTGGTGGAACTAGGATTTAATATAAATCTTCAGAAAATAATCTTCAGCTAAGTTATATTATGTAATGGATTTTAGACTATTTTATTTAAAAAAAAGACTAAATGATATGTAACTGAAGATAACGGCAGAACCCTGTTTATTTCATCCCTTGAATTAATAAAGTTACAACTGGAACTAGAATATTTCTGCAATATTATAACTTTTATTTTAGTCCCAACATCAGAAGAGTCTTAACTAGAGTTAACTCCAAGTCTCTGTTTTTTTTTTTCTGAGTCCAGCTGCTTTAGAAAGACATCAACTTCCAGTGTAAAACCGGTTTCTTGTCAGCTCCCAGTGCTGCTCCTGGATCTAATGTGTTTAGCCCCAGCAGATCCATCCTGATCACAGCAGCTGTTACAGAAAGCCGATGTGGCCCGGCCCATGTGAACACGCAGCCGACACAAGCTAGCAGAGGCTTTGGCAGTCTGCTCTCAGATATTCCCCTGTCCAACCTGTGCCATGAGACCCCACCGTGGACAGAGCTAACCGTTCAGCACTGTAGTGGTCGCGGCTGTACGGTAAGACGCCGACTCGTCCCGGGCAGAGCGACAAAAATAAACCGCAGTGGGAGAGAAGGAAGCCGGCCAGTCAGGATTAACACCAGCTAGCCAGCTTAGTTAGCTAAGGTTAGCTAACCTACAACTGTCATCCTAATGTTGACGCTAGCTAATGCTAACGCTACACCTAAAGTGCTGGCAGGGGTTTACATCGCCGCAACACACGTTTTCTATGTTGGGGGAAGTTAATAAGACAACCTTTTTATCCGTGTTTAACTTGACTCGAGTTTAATTATGTTTTAATTATTGTAGCTATAATGGCCTGCATGTTTCTCATTTTCTTCAATGTTTTCAGCCAAAACATATGTCGAGGTGGGCAGCAGTGCACATGGTTGATGAATTGATTTACTTAATCTCAATACTGATCATGTAGATTTTTGCACAAGGTCTGCTGACGTTAAGTAAGGGATTCACTATGCTGCATAACTCAGTCCAACTAAGCTAAACTTTAAACAGGCTGGGTTTGCTGTGACCCCCTTTCTGCTTGCCAAACAGTCCTCTCATGACCTGAGAGGGCAAACTCCAAGAAACGTGTGCCAGCACCTCTGGGTTTGTAATATCCACTTTATTGAAGCAAACGTGCTTTGAGATTGTTTTAGCACCATCTGAAGTCCTCTATTGTATTATTCAGTCCAAATATTCATGAAATTTTGCTTAGAGATTGACTCTGTTTTCCTAATATCTTTGTGTCACTGGAAGCTTCTCAGATTTTTCCTTCTTTAAGCAAGTCTCAAGTTTACACGTCTGATATTGAACAGCTCTGATCACCTTCACAACAACAGATTATGCCTGGGGAATAAATGAAAAAGTATTCAGCAGATTATGAACAGCAGTGTGTTATCGGGAATGAGTTTGTGTAAAGGAGTGCAGAACATCGGGGTCACGCTAAATAAATGCACGGAGAGATAGATGTGAGTCATATCAGACTCGAAATGTTGTCAGTAGATGCCGGTGCGTAATAGACGTCTTTTGCAAGCAGTTGGGGCAGTTTAAACATGATAACAGAGTAAAGGCTTAATGCGATAACAAACTAGACTTATCTATGAACCCGTTATTATTTTAGGTTAGTTTAGATTTTATCATTGCGGTGTCCTACCCAAACTGTTGTTTGGGGTCGGGGGGGGACAAACGAGAGAAAAGTGGTCGCTGAAGTTGACCGCCACTGTAAACACACAGGCCAGGCTCAAAAGTCACATTTAAGTCTCAACTGGATTTAAGTTATTTAGGCTGCACAGGTGCCGTTGCGCTCGACTCATGCATTGGGAACAAGAGCGCCATCAGTCATCATCAGTGATGATCTGAAACCTTGAGGCAGAAGAGGTACAGATTGGCGTCCGATAAATTAGTGCATGTATGGATAACCTGGCTTGTTTTTTTGTTTTCATATATATCTGTATATATATTTAAAATGTCTATTTCAAAGAGATTGGACATCTTTTAGGCTTATTTGCGAAAGACTTCAGAACTAAGTTACTGGAAGCTGAATTGCATTTTAAAAGCACAAGTTCACGTTGGGTTTCCATTTGGCAAAAATATCTGGATTTTATACGCAATCATAGATCCTCCATGTTACACATTTGGTCACTATTTTCAATGAATTAGTTAAAAATTAAACAAGACTGTGTAAAGTATTTTACTTTTTGGATACTTAAAGGTGTGCTTTGTTATCTTTCCTCTTAATTTCCTGTTTTAAATTTGGGGTTTGCACACAACCTTGGTCCCAGTCGCAGGTTACTGCAGTACCCTTACCGCATTACTCCAACATAAGTCATATCTCTGGATCTGAAGGAGGAGTGGCCAGTGTTTATGAGCACAGTGACCTTCATTCTGTCACCTTGGCTGTTTTAACGACTAGAGACACGGCCGACACACTTCACACCGTGGGGATCATCCAAGTACTCTAGAGTTTCATCTCAAAGTGTTAAACGCTACATTTTGATCGGCAGGTAAAAATAATAAGCAAGGAAGAAAGAGCGCCAAGAAGGTGTCATGTTAGATTTAGGCAGGTTGAGCACCACAGTTTGTGTCGAGAGGTTTTTTTTTTTTTCCTGCTGTGCTGTTCTTTACCATCACAGTGTTTATAGTCAACTCACGCCGCTTCTGTGATATGAGTTCAAGCCTTAAACCCGGCTGATGCAGACGCTCGACTACATGGAGTTGAGGTTGGCTGTAATTGACTGAGCTCTGTAGCGGAGATTAAGTTTTCAGCCAGTTTATTTAGCTTTCTCAGCAAGGAGAACATGGATCATTTTTGTTGTGTTTGCTGTGGTTTATTTAATTTTGGATATGGCTTTGATTTTACGTTAGAAGTAAAAAAAAATTACCCCCAAAAAACACTGTATTTAACAGTTGTATTAATCATTGAGTTGTTCAGTGTCAACATTCTCATGTTTCATGATGGCGCTCTAGAAGCACATTTCAAAATGTTAAATTGCTTTGATTATAATTTTTGTTAAGATGAAAAAAACACATTAGGTACGGCCCAGTTTGAGAGTCTTGCAGGAAAAATCAGCATTATTATTCCCACTAATTCACTCCTTGGATTTCCATAGTTCAGAGTGATGTTAGCCAAGATCTACCATCTTTTTTTATAAGAACACACAGATATTTTCTGTCATTTGTTCCTTTATTTTTAAGGAAAAAGGTGTGGAGGGAAAATGTTTTTAAAATCAGGAATTGAATGTTTTTTCTTAAACCATATTTCCCAACGTTATTGGTTTCAAATAATAAAAAAAGAAAAAGTGAAGGACATGAGCCTTTATTTAACAAAATAATATATTTAAATTTATTTATTTACTATACATCACAGTACAAGACCATAGCAGCAGCACGTTAGTGAAAAAGAAAAAATGTACTACAGGTTAATGAGTGAATATGTATGACCATTTATTAAATTAACAAAATAATGTAATTCATGTAAGGCAGGGGTGCTCAAGTCCAGTCCTGGAGAGCTACCACCCTGCAACTTTCAGATGCACCCCTGCTCCAACACACCTGAATCAAATGAATGGCTCGTTACCAGGCCTGTTCAGAGCTGATCCCCATCTGTTGGAGTAATGCTGCATCTAAAAGTTGCAGGACGGTAGCTCTCCAGGACTGAACTTGAGCACCCCTGATGTAAGGTTACCTAAACATTTATTATCTTGAGATAAGTTTAAACTTGATATTAAAACTCAGCTGCTCTGTGCTGTAGAGTAATGGCTCGTATTAGCAGCTCAGTTACTTGAGGTACCTGCTTGAAGTAACTTACCACTGTTAGCATTTGTAGCGCGACCTTTAATAAGAGCGCTCTTGTTTTTTTTTTTTATTTAATGGAGATTTTGTTTACAGAGACATAAAACATTTTATTCATGATTTCAGTTGTAATTGGGTTTTTATCTCCATTTTTATTTTATGATTTTGTTTTTGTTTCTTTCGGCTATTTAAAATATTTTCCAGTTCTAGTGTGAAGTGTTCTTTACAAAAGTAAAGCTTCTTGGTCTCTGAGAGGACGAATTTGCACTATATATTAACAAAACGGTCTTAAAACAACAACGCTGTCGTTTATCGCAATCATTTCTCGGACAGTTTATTGTGACAGGCGTAGAACTTGGTTTCTCTGGCAACAAGGATTTTAAACGGCAGGAAGCAATGGTTGTTTTAATTGCGTTCACACCTGGAGCTCATCTACTAGGTATTTAAATAGCTAAAAATTGTTTCTGGTAAAAGTGATGCTTCCTACTAAAATCCAGTCAGCTTTAACGCTCTTTAATGTGGTTTAATGTGTGGTAGCGTGCTCTGCACCTGTATTTACTTTGACCTTTCTTTGTTTTTGCTCTGTCAGGCATCATGTCTTCCCGGGAGCGCCGCTCTGAGGTCTACATAAAGGCGGAGCCGAGCAGCCCAGAGGGAGGCGGCGGAGGCCGGACCAGCCCCGGCGGGGTCTCCTCGGACTCCTCTCAGAGCGGCGGGGCCACCAGAGGAGACGGCGCCAAGCGCTACTCGCCGCCGCTCTACACGCCGGCCCTGCGCTGCCATTTTAAAGACGAGCCCGGCGACGGGGCGGAGGAGGGCTCCACCGGAAACGGAGCGGGGCGCTGCAAGTACGCCCTGAGCACGCTTCCCAAGAGGCTGTGTCTGGTATGCGGGGATGTGGCTTCAGGTTATCATTACGGCGTGGCGTCATGCGAGGCCTGCAAGGCCTTCTTCAAGAGAACCATTCAAGGTGTGTGTATGTGTGTGTTGTGGTGAATAATTTTGTGTTGGCATAACACACCGACCATGTAGGCTAATGTCACTGTCACCTTTAAATGCGATTATTATTCAATGATCATGTTTAGTAGCTGATACTGATCTAAATAAAGAATCAGTGATGAAGATTACATCTATTTAACTTTAAACTTCTGTTTTCTCTCGTTAAGGTAACATTGAATACAGCTGCCCTGCATCAAATGAGTGTGAAATCACCAAAAGGCGAAGGAAAGCCTGCCAGGCATGCCGCTTTACTAAGTGCCTCAAAGTAGGCATGCTGAAAGAGGGTAAGTGTTTGACATCGCATGCCGACTCATTTTCAGCTTTTTGGGTTTTGCAGCGTACGTTAATTGCTGATTGATTGGCTTTGCTCTGAGCTATTTTAAGTATTTCTTTCTGTTTTTAGGAGTACGTCTTGACAGAGTCAGAGGTGGAAGGCAGAAGTACAAAAGACGCCCAGAGGTGGAGAATGCAACATATCAGAGTGCCCCTCTATCTCTGACGAAAGAGAGCGAAAAAGGTGAAATCTATCCTCCATCTGTTTTTTTTATTGTTTTTTCTTTTCACCTTTTAAGTTAAAACTGATTTATTTGTGCAAATAAGAACAAAACTTTTTAATTTGGGCCCGATACTTTTTTAAAACAAATGCTAATCAGCCCAGTCAGAGATAAAGTGGTTAACTTGTGATATTTATGTAAACACTTCATACATGTATAACCACTATGTGTAATGTAAATGGTATATTTAATTTATACCATAAAGCAGTGTTTATATGACACATTAAGTTAACCATAATCCAATAGATTATTATAAGAAACATTTAAAGGGGTCTACAATTTTTTTGTCTTGTTTGGTTGCCATTGCTTCAAAGAAAATGCAAAATGTTTCAAATCTAAATTGTTTAAAAAATGGAAGCCACACGCAAAGGCACATTTTAGTAGAGCATTTGCAGTGGAATTACAAAAATCTTTTCCTTTTACTTTCCTTTGTGCTTGTGAATTGATTAATAATTTAGACTAAAAACAGCGCCCTCTACTGCTAACAAAGCCTCATTGTACTCCTTATAGTTCACACAAGCTGCATTAAAATTTAATGAACTTTTCATCTTTTGCTGTTAAGCTAATCTAACTGCTCCATTATCAGAGGAACAAATCTGGGTTTAAATTAGTTATATTTCTGTAGCTTACGAGGTTTAACAGGCTAATTAACCGTTTGCTTTGTGTTTTCATGCAGGTTCCTCCAACATCATCGTGTCCCACCTTCTAGTGGCAGAACCTGAAAAGTTATTTGCCATGCCGGACCCTCTGCAGCCTGACACGGCCCAGCGGACCCTCACCACCCTCTGTGACCTCGCCGACCGCGAGCTGGTTGTGATCATCGGCTGGGCCAAACACATTCCTGGTAAGAGACGGTGACGGAGAAAAGAAGTGGCGCTAAAGGCATCTATAACATAGTAGCAATGTAAGAGATTAAGAAGATCTGTCGCCACTGTATAGTAACAAGGTATTGTAAGGTGATTGGGTCATGTGGCTTCAATATTCATTAAAGGAGGTGTTTATGGAGTTATGACTGTGCTCACCTTTGAGCAGGAACAGCGGCTCCTCTGCCGCAGCTCCCGCTCTGACACACTTCCTTGTCATTTAAAAGGATTGCGTGGTTATTTTTATTACCTGCAAGTGTGGATTTACAAATACAGATTTTTTTTTTTTCCTCCACCAACTGAAAGTCTGTTGTTATATTACCTTCAGTATTACTTCATCATTCAGAGCTGTGTGCATTTTGTATAATTATCTCTGAAACATGGATGAAAAGAGATTCTGGAGGCATCAATGAGTACAAACCTTTTGATTTCCTGTTTTAGTTTTCTTATTGAGAAAGTTACTTCTCAATAAGAATCTTTTTAATCACTCAGAAATATATATTTGGCCCAATAGGATGCTCCTAGGTCATCTAATACAAACTTTACATATGCACTTATGTTTATTGTTTTTCTCTTCTTTTCCCATACCAATAGTTTATAATAACTTCCAAAAGTATTCACACCCCATATGGGTTTTAGAATACTTTTAAAAAGAATGCAGGGGATTTGTATTTGGTCCCCTTTATTTTGATACCCAAAGTAGAAAAGAAGCTGCGTAAAGATGACCCAAAACATAGAGCCACAGCTGCAATAGAACGGTTTGAGCTAAACCAATCAGGAAGTCATTTGTTAAGATGTTATTTGTTTGTCATGTAGAGTCGGATGAGCCGCTCCCTACACCAATAATGTATGAACCTACCGTGTTCTTCTCATACAAACCTTGTGGATGTCTTCGTGTCTCTTGTGCCTCCTGCAGGCTTCCTGTCTCTGTCTCTAGCAGACCAGATGTCCGTGCTGCAGTCGGTGTGGCTGGAGGTGCTGGTTCTGGGCGTAGCGTACCGCTCCATCGGCTGTGAGGACGAGGTGGTCTTCGCCGAGGATTTTGTGCTCGACGAGGAAATGTCGCGCGTTGCCGGACTGACGGAGCTAAACGCGGCCATTAGCCAGCTCGCACGCCGTTTCCGTGCGCTAAATGTGGACCGAGAGGAGTTTGTCATGCTAAAAGCCATCGCTCTCACAAACTCGGGTACTTACACTTGAATTTTTATTCACTAACCCCGTTCAGCCTCATGATCTGTTAACTGTGTTCAATACCCCTGTGTATTTACTTTTAAATCTTGTCATAGTAAACTATAAAAGTGCATTAGGTGTTTTATTAAGGTGAACTAATGTAGAGTAATAAAACAGATGTCTGTTATCGGTGTTTCAAAAACGGCCGATTCAGCGATGTCCTTTTATGTTAAGGCTGAGGGTTAACATAAGATAAACTATTAGAAGTGATTGTCATATCTCATCCACACTGATGCAGTTTCTTCTGCAGCAGATTGTTTGCATTGTACCTACAAAACAAGTGTTAGTTGATAGTAATTGTCTAGAAAGAAAACCAATTTAAAACGGTCGTGTTACTCACCATTCGCTGAGTTTTACAGAATAATTATGCAGCCAACAGGGAGAGCTTCCTAGTAGCTGCAGGTGTGCTCTGGCAACATCGGCTGAATGAATTAAACAGCACACATTCAATTCTATTTATACTTTAGAGCGAAGGGCAAACATCCAAGGACAATGTAGCTACTTTAACAACGGTGGGAGAAGCTGTAGGAAAGTCTGCAGTCAGAGATGCTGCTTAAAAATGCAGATTTAAAGACTCAGCGATAAGAGCAAACGTCAGAGAAGAATATATTGGTACAATCTGCATATCCTTGTTTCATTCAACTGGAACAAAAAGCTAAGCTAATCTACGTTGTTTCTGTCAGACTCTGTTTACATCGAGGACATGGAGGCTGTGCAGAAGCTCCGGGACCTCCTCCACCAGGCCTTGCTGGAGCTGGAGTGTCAGCGGCGCCCAGACGACCCCCAGCGGGCGGGACGCCTCCTTTTAACATTGCCGCTCCTCCGACAGACTGCCGGCCGCGCGCTCACCACCTTCTACAGCATCAAGACCCGTGGCGGTGTTCCCATGCACAAACTATTTCTGGAGATGCTGGAAGCCATGATGGACTCTCCTTAGAGTGTGGAGCAAAAAAAGAAGGGAAAAAAAAAACAACCAACAACAGAGCTGGTCTGCAAGACTGGACAAGTGTTTTTTTTTTTTTTTTAAGAAAAAACAAAAACAAAAAGGAAGGTTTTTATTAGAGAACTATTGAGGGATTTATGCTTCTCATTTTAAGCAAGGAAAGTATAAGAAAATAAACTGTATTCACATTTTTTTAGACGGATTTTGCTTTTTACACCATGCGGTACCTGCCAAGCTCCAGTTTAAAAAAAAAAACAACCTGCAAGTGTGACAGCGTAATATTTGAACTACATCATGGAAGGCTTTTTGTTTTTTTATGGCATCAAGCTATGAATACTTTACCACTTCTCTTTTAGGTACACAACAGACTGCAATCTGTGTAGCTTTTGAACTTTTTAACATAATGCTACATCTGCACATAAAAGCCATATTGAGACATCTAGTGTAAGGCTTGAGGGTCCATTGAGGTGGGGGTGGGGGGGTATGAGTTGTAGGCAAACCCATAGGAGTTACTTGCAATATTTCTTTTTTAAAAGGTTTTATTGGCTCTGGTGGCCTTTATTTGAGAGCGGTCAGAGAGGAAAGTGGGTATTGAGAGAGGGGGAAGACATACGGGAATCGAACGTGCGATGGCCGCGTATTGGACTGAGGCCTCCTTACGTGGGTTGTGCTCTACCCCTGTGCCACCGCAGCACCCCTACTTGCAATATTTTAAAAGCAATATCATCCATGACTTTCAAAATACAAAAACAACAAGATGCTTGTTAGTATTTGTATCAGTTGTTCTGCATACTTTGGACCCCAAGTGCTTATTATTATTGTTTAATTCTATTCTCTTGTATTCTAGGAATACAGGATGTATGTGTGGAAAACAGGAAAGACTTCAACTTTTTTTTTTTTTTTTTTTTTTTTAAATAAGAGGGTTATTTAACATTAAGCCACTGAGAAGTTCTGGATGGATTCTAAACATTATGCGGTACGTCGGAGGACCGGGCATATCCATAAAATTTTGTCCTAGCAGCAAAAACCTGGCTTCCAGCAGCATGCGTGTCTGTGGTCGTGTGCAGCGGAAAACGAATGAGATCAGGGAAGAACACAACTTTATTTATTTTATTTTATTTTTTTGACGTTAAAGTTTTGGTGGCAGCGAAAGCGGCTGGATTAGCAATGGATCCGCCTCATTTTGCTTGTTTTTATAACGCCCTCCCTCCTACCCTTTCACCTTCCTCGTCCACTACAACCACACTTTGACCTCTGCAGCTGTGTCTAAAAAAAAAAAAAAGAAATAAAGGAAAAACACTTCTTTCATATTTGGGCTGCGATATGTAACACTAACCTACATGACCGCCAATGTGCGCGGTGAGATTTCGCTGCATTTTTCTGCAGTGGCGACGAACATTGCATAAAAGATCTCGAACTGTTTCGGTTTGTGATCCTTCGTCCTCCTCTTCCTCCTCTTCCTGTGGATGCACATGGTGAACTTGAACCCGCGCCCTGGATCGGTGCTCAGGGCTACAAGACGTTCAGCTTATGCAACATCTTTCTTTTAGATGTTGAAACCTTATGTGGTTAACGTGTCGAAGGTCCTACTCTTTATTAGAATTATTTGTATAGTCACAGTGTAAATGATCATTTAGGTAAGCAAAAAAGAAATCTGATGTTTAAGGGAAAAAAAAGAAAGATAACCAGATCCCTATAACTAGAGACCAAAACGGTCAATACTCTTAGCTATGTACAGTTCCATTTAAATAAACAAACATGCAATTTGTAGTGGAAGCTAAATTAAAAAAAAAGAAAGAAAGCCAGCAGATGTAATACTAATTCCCCCCATTACAATATTTGTGCAGCTTACTATGTGCTGATGTTTGTAAAAACTTAAAACTTAGTTTGCATATAGTTTCCCTCTTAGGATATAAGGGTACTTACATTGTGACTCTGTTGTGGGTTTGAAATTTTCATGCTTTTCATGTTCTTTTTATTTTTGGGGGGGAGGTTGGGGGCAGGGGTTGTTAGTTTAGGGATCAATTTCAAATGGCACTATAAATTCAGTGGCATAGTAAGGCTACAGAAGGCTACCTCAGAAGGCAGCATCAGCCACATGGCCAACTAAGTGTGGAGAAAACGATCAACTTGCATATTGGATTTAATGAATTCGTTGAGCCTCAGTTTGTTTTATTTTTGGTTTTTAAGATGCATCTGACTCAATAATCCTGCTCAAATAGTTGGTGCAGCTGCAAAACTACACTAGCAACATCAGATATCTGGCAGAATGTGACCCAGATTAGCTGTTATCTGATGTTTTTTTTAATTATTATTTTTAATTTTATCTCTGATTTCTTTGTTACCACGCAGTTCTTTATTGCAAAGATGGAGTTCTGTTTATGTCTGTGTTTTCAGTACAATGGGTTTCGGGGGGGGGGGTTGGATTGATCGCTTGTGGTGTCGCTGTTCAAATTATACCGTCATTTATAGGTTCTATTACTAATGTGCACATTAATATAAATGAGCAATACAACAAATTACCAAACCTCACACATTTCCTTGTATAGCCATCGTGTACATTTAACATTGCCAGTTATAATTATTAAATAAATAAAAAAGAAAAAGAAGTTAATGTTATCTTATTTAGAAAATTCAAATCAATGTTTGTATTTTGAAAGAGTATTTAAATGATTAAATTCTATTTTTTACTCCATTTACTGTCGTTTGTTGACACTGCTTTAATTTTGTGTGATACCGGCTGTAAATTTCTGTGTAGGCATTTTTTTTTTTTTTTTTTAGGTAAACAGTGTGATGTCCTTGTCTAAACATGTTCACATTAAACTCACTGTGAAAAAAAAAGGAAGAAGAAAAAAAAAGAAAAACAGATCCTCCACTGTCTGACGCAGCAGGGAGTGGATTATTGTAGGTGCTTTGTGTTGTGTAATAAATGGACACACCACCACCACACATCATTGGACTCATATCTCTGTGGGTGTGTTATCTATGCGTGTTGTGTTTTTTTGCCATTCTCATGCAGACGTCGACAGCGGACGCCCTGACTGTTCACGCAACTAGCGAGCAACTAATCCTTTTAAAGTAAATCAGCCCGTTCATTTAAATCAATTTAGCTTTGGCTGGCGTCCATCTGTTTTTCCTCTCACCTCTAAGCAGACCTGTCTAGGTCCTGTGATAGTGTTGGAACCCTGTTCCTCAGGTACTAAGCTAACAAAGAGGTACATGCTCTTTGTTAGCTTAGCATAATTAATCAGTGTGCTATGGCTTGTATTTTAAGAAGAGTTGGGAAAGGAATCATGCAGTGACTTATATAGTCAGGCCCTTTGAACTTTTTCACGTTTTGTCATAGTTGATGATCTTTGCAAAACGGCAAAAGCTCAGCCAGATTGGATGGAGAGTGTTTTGACCTTCAAGTCTCGCCACAGACTCAATTGGATTTAGGTTTGAACTTTGAGCCACTTACAGTTTCGCTGTCGCTCAGGCTGAATGCTTAGAAGGCGAACCTCTGCTCCAGCCTCTAGCATGCTTTCTGTCATTTTCCCTGTTTTTAGCTGCGTCCATCTTACCATCACCTCTGACCACTGTCGCTAAGTAAACCTCCACACAGCATGACGCTACCACCGCCATGTTTCACAGTAATGATTCTCTGTTGAGGATGATAGGTGAATTTTGGTCTCATCTGAGTAGAACACATTTCAACTTGATTTCAATGCCCACCTCTGTGATTGTAGGAAACTGCAGACTGTAGAACTTAACTTTCCTTTTGCCACTGTTGCATATAGGCCAGTTTAGTGTTGTGCATGGCTAGTGGTTTTCTTAAGATGCCCACACCTGAGTTGGGAATCTGCAGCTCCTCCAGAGTGAAGCTGGATCTATACTGACTTTAAATTGCATAGTCTAAGTAGCTCTATATCTTGGTCACACTGCATTTTATTTAGGGGTATCTGACTCAATAATCCTGCGTGAATCCTGGTATCAGCGTGAAAAGGAAAATAAAACAATTTTTGCATGTATTATTTTCCTTCCATTTCACATATACACTACCTTGTGTTGGTTTTTCCCAAGTTACAATACACCCGAGTTAATGGTTGTACCATGACAAAATGTGAAAAGGTTCAAGAGATTTAAAATATTTTTAATACAGACATAATTACCCCGCTTTAAAGGGACGGCTGTGGATACCATGGCCACGTTCCCTTTAGCAGAGACTGTGGCTAAGGGATAATTAGCTCTACAAACAAACCTGTGTTAGCATCACTATTAAACACTATTGAGGCTCATAGCCGCCACTAGCAGATGGCGCTGTGATACAGATTTAGCAGCCCTGGACGTGAAAGATAGGTTAAGTCCTCCCAGACAAGATAAGATAACATAGAGTGGCAGTAAAATTAGTCTGAGTGCCTCTGAACGCACCGTGCTAAACAAGCCAGTCGTGACGCAGTCCTCGACGCTAGCTGCGGTTAGCTGCGCAGCTACAACGGAGCCATTATGTTTTCCTTCACGGGTTCTCTTCTTAACCCCCCCCGAGTCTTCCGGTACGTCAGACTCCTGCACTGTTCTCCAGTCGCCAAGATGCCGATTAAGGTAACACACTTTCAGATAGCGTTAGCTTTTCTTAACGCCCTTTGACCTTTTGCGAATGGGATAACAAGTATTGCCCTGCAAAAAAAAAAAAAAAAAGGATTTACGTTGTTTTTGGGGTCTAGATGTAGCTCTCGGGGCCTTGACATACTGTTCTGTTAGCCGTCATTAACCAGGAAGTTATACTCGACTTGGAGCTGTCGACTGAAACCTAACATTTAGTAATAAAGGGCCTCTTTAGTTAACACTACTTCTTTGTAGTGACTTTGGAAATCATTTTACTCATTAAAAGGTATTCCTGGTACAGAACAGAAGTGATTTATTCAAATATAAGTCTTTTCGCTCTTTTTTGTATTCCCTCTTGTCATTCCCCTTTATCATTGCTGTGCTTGTATGGAGGTGAAATAATTATATGTGGATGAGTCAACTTGTGCTTTTCAACTTTAAGCGTTTACGTTGGCTGCACACTTTGAAAATGTCAAGAAAATTAATAAATAAATGTATGATTTATAAGTATGGCGATTTGTCTCCATCTAGTGACCTTTAATCGGTATTTGCATATTTTGGAATAACCAAAATTTTTGTCAGTAAAGATATTTATCTCACCATTAAAACAAGGTATAAAAGACAAAAGGCTATTTATTATTCCATGTCAGATTCCGTGCAGTTTATGTATATAGCCAGGTCATACAGGTTTAATATAGTTTCTATTATGTAGAGTCCAATTGGGTCCAAATTAAGTTCACTTCATTCTAATACTATGAAATAGTCAAATGCAGATCTGTCTTCCTTTGTGTTCAGATTCATCTGTGCTCCATAAATAGATTTATTTGAAAGCTGGGAAATGAAAAGATGTTTTTTTTTTTTTTTTTAACAAATCAAAATGAAAAATTTGCTTAAATTTAAAAATAAATGCTACTAGTTGGTATGGAAAAGAAATAAAGTGAACATTTTAAAAGACCGGCGTTGCTCTAGCTCAATTTTTAATCATCTTTCTTGTCCTGATTTCTGTCAGGTTGGTGAAGCGCTTCCTGCAGTGGAGGTCCAGGAGGGTGAACCAGGAAATAAAGTGTCCATGGATCAGCTGTTTAAGGGGAAAAAAGGAGTCCTCTTCGCCGTACCCGGAGCCTTTACCCCCGGCTGCTCTAAGGTGAGGCCCCCCGCCGTTGACTCCGCTTACCCTCTCCTCCACACACTGACCTTTTCATCAGCCGCCCTCATTCTTTCTCTGCTGCTTGCAGACTCACCTTCCAGGCTTCGTGCAGCAAGCCCAGGAGTTGAGGAGTAAAGGTATACAGGAGGTGGTGTGCATTTCTGTCAATGATGCATTCGTCATGGCTGCATGGGGAAAGGAGCATGGAACAGATGGAAAGGTATATATAGACAGAAATATGCAAAATGCCTGCTTCTAGTGTGGAGAAGTGTTTATTTGTTTTCTTTTTTTTTCTCTCTCTCTGTAGGTTAGAATGCTGGCTGATCCCACTGGTGAATTTACAAAGGTAAAAATAAATGTCCCCTATATGCCAGTTTAGTTCAAAGTATTTGTACTCATCAGCTCTTCCTGTTCGTGCTCATTAGGCGGTCGACCTGCTGCTTGACAGCGATACGATTGTGCAGGTACTGGGCAACAAACGCTCCAAGAGGTAAGCATTGTTATAGCTATGACTGTGATTTTAATTTCAAATTACAGTTTAATTGAGTTCTGAATGTTTATGAACTTAAGGTTTCTTTATATTGTCTTAATAAGGTTGCATGCCCTTTACTGTTGTTGCAGTTTTTTTTCCCTTACATTTTCTAATAAGTAGTAATCCAATGAAGTTGTTAAATTGGACCTAAAACGACAAATCAAATCAATAAAACCGCTGTTAGGAATTTAATGAAAGTCAGCAAAGTGTGGTTTAAAAAAAATCTGATGTATCTCAGACTATCAGTGTCAGATACTCTTTACTTGACAACTACGAGATGTATAAAGTTATAAATATAGCTAATCGCGAAACATTTAAAATGTTTGTTTTTGTGAACGTACCGAAATAAATGTGGAAATTTGATTGACTTCAAAATCTAAAGTTTTTAAAACTGTAATTGTGGTTGTTTTCAGAGATTTCTATTGACTTGCTGTACAGATTACGACATAAATCCTTCATATTCTGAATAATCCGCTTCAGATACGCAATGTTGGTGGAAGACGGAGTGGTGAAGAAGATCAACGTGGAGCCGGACGGCACCGGGCTGACCTGCAGCCTATCCTCCAACGTTCTAGCTGACCTGTAGGCTGCTGCTGTAGCTTATTAAGGCTAGCTCCTCTCCCTCGGCTACTCTGAAAGTTGTACTAACGAAGCTGGCCTCCTGCCGACTCGACCCTGCCGACTCGATGCAAACGCTGGACACAGGTGTCAGGAGGAAGGTGATTAATGCGCACAATATTGACATGCAGAGCAATTCCTTGCACAGCTCATTAGTCTTTGTATACCCTTACTAAAAAGTTAATAAACTTCATTCTTTTCCTCATTGTGTGTTTTATTTATTATTCATTTCCATTAAGAAAAATTATTTCTCTTCTTAATTTTATATTTAAAACTCTACACCTGCTTGAAACATTTCACTTTCCATTCCAGAGAGCTTTCAGGTATTTCTTCTCTCCATATGCAAAACAAACTCTAAACAGCTGTGGGATAAAAAAACTGAGCCTCCTGAAATGGTCGTGTTAATGTTAAGAGAAAGAAAGTATTCATCTTTTATCTTAGACTCTGCTTAGCGTTCCAATTAACTATGTGATTCTGTTTCTTAATCTATAAAATGGAATTGCCTGGTGAACAATTCTGCTGTTAATGCAGATGCAAAACCTACAAAAGGTGGAGCTGCTTTAGTTATTTTTGCTTAAAAGACTCGGGTTCTACAGCTAACATTTTCTCGTGGCCATCTTCTACTTATTTTCAAGAAGCTTTTCTTTGAAAATTGAAAACACTGGGTACTTTTTGGATTGTTCACATCAGGTACCTGCAACTTCTACAAACCAGAGAGACATTTTTACCCAGAGTCCAACTGAATAAAGCTAACTCAGAGCAGCAACTATTACCTGATCTTTTGGGAAAAGGCACATTATAATTGTTGTTAAATGCCTACTGTAAGAAATGTCTTATAGAACCATCATTTTATTTCTGGGTTTTGGTTTTTAAAATAAAGAAAAAGATGAAACCTTTGAAAAAGGAGCATTGATCCATTTTCTTCTATGTGGAATATAATTTGTGCAGATTTATGTAACAAAAAAGCAGTTTATAATTTAATGACAAGAAAAATAGATCTGCAAAGATATTACTGGTACTTTTGGTATCAATTTAAATGCAGTTATTCCATGAAAAAGCTAAAACCTGCATTTGGTTTTACATAGTTTGGTATAATTTTTTAGCCTGAGTTAGTAAAAGCCATTTTGGTTCTAGAGCATAATTAATGTTGAAGTAAATTATTTTTACATGATTTAAATTTACTGACTAATTTATAAATTAAGGGACTGAATCCTTTAGAAGACATTCATAGACCCAAAGGAGCCCCATTTGTTACCAACATGGCAACAAAAAAATATATTCTTCAAAGAAATATCTAAATATGAAATCAGTAATAGTAATGTCGTAGACAGATGTGTAGAACATAAATATTACACGATGTAGAGATACATTGCTTTATAAGGTTCTGTCTTTCCTGTCTCTCCAAGAATGCTGCAGTAAAGGGGAAAACAAAAAAATCCTAAAGCACTTACACCATTAATCAACTAACTCTTATTTTTCACATTCATTAGATTTGGCTGTAATTTAAAAAACACAAAAAACAATTCATAATGTATCTGTAAGCTCAAAATCAACGATACATCCCTATGTTAACAATGACCTGTCGAAATCACTTCAAAAGCTTTTACGTTTTAATGTCTTGCGCCTGCCAGGTCGTGCGCAGGGCAAACAGTTCCCCTCAAAGTAATGACGTGTGGCGCGGGCGCAATGCATTGTGGGTGCCGGTGGAAACAGAAACCAAATAGCTGCTCAGTTACGGTTTCATTTATTTTGAACTGGACGCTGAAAGGTGCGTTTTTCACGCTGCCCTATTCTGTAGCTGTAAATTTCCTATGAGAATTACAGAGCCGTAGATTATAGTAAGCAACAAAGAGAAGGAAAGCAAGCTGAGAAACGTTGTTGTTGTTGTTTTAGTCTTAAGGCGCCTTCAATTTGAGCTACATCATGTCTCGGTAGCGCTAATTTCAAACCTGGAGCTTCCTCGGGAGATTTTTTTAATGGATTGCCCAATGTTTGGTTGTGGCTCGCACCTTCCGGGCTGCAGGATTTCTGGGTCAAAGGTCTTTCAATGGAATGTGAAGCTAGCAGGGAACGTCCGGTCATTGTGACACATTGTTGGGGTTGCGCGCCCATTTCACGGCTGTCGCTGGAGCGCGAGCTTTCTAACAAACACACGACAGATTTCCCACTGTGATAAGACCAGATTCCTTATTATGGGTCAGGAACGAAGACCAGATTCCTTATTACGGGTCAGGAACGAACACTACTTTCATTACGTGAAGCTTGCAGTAAACTTTGCTCTTAATTTGCTGAAGCGGTTGCGTAAACTTGATTAGAAAGGACAATCAAAACAATCTTGATATCGATTAAGCTCTGATTACAGTTCACTCAACACGTGTTGGGAAGTATTTCTTTTAGATGGAGTTGAATACATTTGTGTTTATATACAGTAGCTGAAATAATTTGGTCTAAAGAAATATCTTGTCATACCAGTAAAATATTGTTGACCAAAAAAAAGTGTATGTTTGGTTTATTTACAAAAGTGATGTCATTTGCTATTGCCTGAATAATTTTTGTGGTCCTTCATGTTGCAGCTCAGCCCCTGGCTCTTTGACACAGTCATGTCTTCAACATCCCAAAAGCATAAAGAGTTCGTGGCTGAGCCCATGGGCGAGAAACCTGTGATGGCTCTGGCCGGCATCGGAGAAGTCCTTGGGGGGAAGCTGGAGGAAAAGGGTTTTGATAAGGTGTGTCTGTTATTGCTTTGTACATTTTGACAAAAGAAATTCAATATATGTTTCATGTCGCAGTTTTTGACGTGAACATAATTTATGTTGGGTGAATTGATAAAGGGTCAGAGGTCAGCGACCCTTGATAAAGGGTCTGACTTGACAGGCAAGTCAGACCTTGTTTGAGGTCTGACTTGCCTGTCTGGATTTCGACTGATTAAATAATTTATTGTTATTGCCATATTATAAAATAGAGGAAGTTTTGATTGAAAAGAAAGGAATATTTTTTTTTATAAAGCACAAGCTTTATTTGGTTTTGACAATAAAAAAACAACAAACCACTGGGTTAACATAAAAGAAGCTGCACTCCAACACAGGAAAGACGACTAAGGGCTCCAGAATTAATTTTTTGCATATATTTGCAGGACTTCATTACAGTTTCAGTTTTATTGGTTTTGATATATTCTATTGAATTTCCTGGGTAATGACAAACTAGTTTAGATGTGAAAGAGAACGAGTCTTGTCTTTCATTTTCTGTTTGATACAATGTTGGTAAAACGCCAGCTAGCTTTGCCTTTCCGCTGCCACATTGAACAATCGGCTAACACTACAGCAGAGGCGAGGAGGAATGGTAGCCAGAGCAGCTTTTGGAAGTTCAGCAGCATAACAGGTTCCTCTCTACGTTAAAAGGTTATTGCAGTTTTGTTAATCAATAATTTTTTCTTGTTGTTGCAGGCCTATGTTGTCCTTGGGCAGTTCCTCGTTCTGAAGAAAGATGAGGAGCTTTTCCGGGACTGGCTCAAAGACACATGTGGAGCAAACGCCAAGCAGCAGCGTGACTGCTACGGCTGTCTTAAGGAATGGTGCGACGCCTTCCTATAAGCCCCGTTACCAATCATGTTGTTTTTCTAACTTGTGAAGCCTGAAATGTACATTACCTCTTCAGCAGTCAGTTCAGTCACAAGTATTCAGTAGTTTTCACAAAATAAGCAAAGTGACATGCGCTCTTTTAAATGCCATTCATTCAGATTAGAGCTCCTTATTTCATTACTTTTCTCATTAAGCTTGTAAGCCATACAATAATGGCAGCTTGCAATGTCTATTCACTGGTAATTTCCTTATTATGCAAAACTAATGGATAAATTTCAGCTGTAAAGAGCAGAACACTGACCTGACCTTTTCTCCTTTTGCTTGTGGGCTACTAATAAGTCAGGTTGCATCTGTGCTAGTTATGCCCCAGCTAGGGCCTTTTAAATGTTATCACAACTGTGTTTTATAATTATCTGAATAAAAGATCTGTTTATGAATGTCGACCTTTAGCCTGATCACTTGGCTCTGATATCCCCAAATGTAAATTCAACTGATAATCTGCTGTTTTACGCTTTATATTCTCACATCTAAAAGCAACAAAAAAAAAAGCTTTGCTTTACTAGTTCAGTAAAGGTTTAGAGTTCATTTTAGATGTCATTTTGCCTCTACTGTTTAGAAAACTATCTATTCACCTCCGATTCTCAGCATACTCGCTCCGTTTTCTTACCAACGTTGTGCTGTAATCCACTACAGACTGCGTCGCGTTCGAAGGGTTTCACAGATGTAGCATTTTGCTGAGGATAAAACTGAGTCTTTTTATTGTAGTAATGTAGAAACTACATGTAGAAGCTGCTGTTCCTGGAAGTGAAGGAACAACATCACCATTAAACTACACCGGATCTGATTTAAGGTCTCTCTCTGGAGCTGAAGATGGGAATGTACATGATTAAAGTCGCCGATGCAACAAACCTAGATACTGTTGAGATCTAAGCTACGTTACCAGACTTCTAAATAAAGTGTGTTGCTGTGCTTTTAAGTGATTATTCACATTCACTTTTACGTTTCATCTGTATATGAAATCATCAGATGCCTTAAAGCATGCAGTTTAAATCTGATAACGCTCTTGTTCTATCTAATCTGTGTCATGAACAGCTTTGACCGTAGTCACTGCAGTTCGTCCGTTAAAAAAGCACTGGCCCACGTGTTTTCATCCGAACTGTGAAAACGTCTACTTTTCTATTGTGTTTATTATAAAACAATAAACTGCATGTGTCACATTCAAGCCTTTCTATCGTTTTATGTTCACTTAAAAGAAAAAAAAAAAAACGAGAGAGTTAATCTTTGATGACAGGAAGTTTTATTATTTCAGTGCTTCATTTTCCAGAATAAGATTTTCTGCCACATTTTTTTTTTTCCTTTCCAGATTCGACGTTTGCAAAGTACCGACAATGCAAGGGGATGGTCACAAAATTCCAGATACCAGAGATAATTTTGAATGTTTTTTTTTTTTTGTACGCAGGGATTTAAAACACAAGTAGCCTGTTAAATGAACACCATTAAAAACACTTTGGAAGAGGTGGGCTCTCTGCACAGGAACTTCTCTCATTTGGATGGCCACACACACCTGTCTGCAAAAGTACGTCGTAACTGCTGTAGCTATTTTGTCTCTCTAAAGAAATAGAAAATTATTCACACATGACAGAGTTAATCTAATAGCTGATTTTCGCTTCTTCGAGTCACATCAAATGTCCTTAAATAATCAATGGAATGAACTGCAATAAGGTCGGTGTGCTATTGAACTATAAAGTCCCCAATTTACAGTGCTCAAATACTTGGACTTGTTGCTTAGCTTTCACAGTAGCACCTAGCCTTACACACACACACACACACTTCAACGTCCACGCCACGGCAATATAAATGAGCGTAATGTTAACTCTTGACAAAACTGATAAATTATATGTTGATGTTCTGTCTTTTAACTGGTACAAGTAACTGCCAAGATACCAAAACATACAGCTTGACCTTCTGGTAGGAAAAGCTCAATATCATCAGCATATATGAGAAACCACTAAAGAAAAACAAATTTTTAGGGGGGAAATGTCAAACTTCACCAATAATTTCTGAACATATAGCACCACGGGAAGCTATAAACTGAATTATGACTTGCTATCTCCTTGAAAAGTGTTACAACAATTCAAAAATAATATTGGATGAATATTTTGTCAATTTTAGCAGTTACTTGTAGCTTCTTCGAGATATACGTGTTTGAAATCAGATGACGGCTTTTTTGCTTAGAATTTATAGCATCCTCATTAATCAGATGTTCACATTTTTGACTCCAATCCTTTTTTTTCTCCCTTTGTAGAAATTTGCCAGATTCAAGAAATTTAGATCAAGACATACTGTAGATGATCCTTAACTGTACATTGGCAGCTTTCTTTTTATGCGAGGCTACTATAGTACACCGACGTATTGTTTGAGTTGGAAGTACAGGTACGCGCTGCACATACATGTACATACTGTACAGTTGTACTTTGAATCAACAACAATCCCTGATTTGTCTCAAAGCAGAGCACAGAAGAATTTCTTCTCCCTGAAAGGGTTTTCTGAGGTGGGCACCGGGGTGATCAAGGGGTCGTCGCAGGCGTGCGCGTCGCAGTACGCCATCAGGTCGGCCGCTGCCTTCGATACCTGCAGACGAAGACGATCGGAAAATCGTTAGAACTGGTTTCTTTGCAGTTGTAAAAAAAAAAAAAAAGTCACTTGCTGACTGAAAGACGAGCAGGAACAGGTGTGGCATCATCAGAGGTGATTTTCGTCTACAGTTGGAATGTGCTTGTGGGCAGACGAGATTTAAAGAAGGTGCTCGCATTTCAATCAGCTGCATGTGGGAGTGAAGACGTGGAAACCAGGTTATCAAGCTAAAAAGAAGAGATTGCCAGCCCTTTAGATGGCCCACTAAAATGCCACAATCAAAACAGATAAAAATTACACGACTTAAGGGTGTTTTTTGTGTTGTATAAGAAAAGCAACAATCCATAATCAGTCTGAAGTCAGTCAGTTATTGCCATGGCAGCACAGACTCATCGCTCAGTCACATGTGACACGTTCCTTTTGTGCTGGAGCAGCTTCCTGAAGCAAAGACTAAAGATGAGTTTAGGACAAACAAATTACAGCCAGCTAAATGACAATTATCTAAGGCTAGCTAGCAGGACAAATAAAAAAAGACATCACACCTCCACTTATCCACATGACCTTTACCCTTTAACCATTTTAGTTCCTCCGTTTTGTTTTTCTTCTGTTTTTCTACTGTTCCACTAAGTTTCTTTTGGATCCCATTTGTCTGGTTTACCTTCCTGGCTAACGGGAATGTTGAGTAGCTGTGAAGAATTCCCGTCATACATTTTGTAATCCCTGAACTACTTGTACACTTCGCTAGATGTCTGTGTATTGTACTGGGATTTTATTTGACAGGGTTCTGACACAAGGTTCTGCGTAATTGGTGAAGTGGCAGGGAAAGGATGTACCTTTTTTACATATTTTTACAAATAAAAATCTGTGCAACGCATATTTCTATTCTCTACTCAGATAGCTCAATCTCAGTCAGACTATTTAGAGATTGTTTGTAAAAGGGGCTTTCAATTCTTTTCATGGATTCTCCAACACAGACAGGTGGATTTGAACCATCTGTAACTCTGGCTTTATGTTCAACCCTATGGGCTGTTAGAGCCCATAGCTGACTCTAACAGGCTTGACTCTAACCAGATTTCCGGCTCATTCTGGAGTAAAGCGCCATGTTTCAGGGGATGAGGAGGAGTTAGTTTTCTGTCAAGTTTTGCATGAAGGCAAAAAAGATCACTTCAGTTTCATCTCACCTTCTTCAACATGTCTCCAACACATGGGCTTTGGCTGGTGGCAAAGGGGGTTTCTATTAACAATTACTTTCTTCCCAAACTCAATAAAAAACGCCAAATAGTTTCAAAAGGTTTGAACATTTCTGCAGAACTCTGCTAAGATAAGGTCTCTTGTCTCGTAGCTTCAGCAGGGAAGGCTCTCCGTCTAATTCCCTCGATTTCTTTCCCCGAGCTCTGCTCTTTGTTTTTGAACCATCTTGCGGTCGCCTACTGTTTGAGGAAAATGTACTCATCTGTCTGTCTCCATCCGAGGTTCACCACGCGTCGTTGCACACATTGTGTGTGTGGGTCTAATAATAACTCGGAATAATGAAAAGCATCAAGTCCGGAGCCCCATTATGCCGGCATCCTTGGCTTTTTGTGCTGGATGTATATTTTTTTGCTCGCATTACGTGGCACAGATTTCGCTCATGAAAAGGCAGCGCTTACTTTAACCTGAGCTGCACTCATACACTCATTCAACTATGAACACAGGGGAAGGACTGTAAGGGGAAAAAACACACAATTATTTCTGGATTTTCTTGTTAAAACCTCCATTTTTGCAGTGGATCTTTTATCAACGGGATTTTCACATCGATGTTAAAATGTGGCTCTTCTTTCTAAGTTCAAACTCTGTATAAAAATAAGCTGTGGTTTTATAAAACATAACAGAAGGTTGGTGAAATCGTTGCATTTATTTTGGATTTATCTGTGGATCTTATAGTTCTGCACTTATGGTTTGTTCACAGTTTAATGTTTCAGATTATTAAAACATGTTGGGATTTTTATCTAATAACAAAAAGCTTTCCAAATACGTCTGACCCGATGCAGAAAATATAATTGCCCCCTAAACCGATTAACTTATTGGGTTGCGTCAACCAGTACACACATCTACCAGTACGGCTTTGTTGTTACTGGTGGCGAGTCTTGAGGATTTGACTTTGACTAGGCCACTTTTCTGTTTCTGTAATGCTGTGCATAAAAACAAAAACTCACTTTTGTAATTCTACTAAATGTTTTCCCCAAAAGGTCTTGGAGATCATCAAGATGTTGTGTGGTAAATGGCTTTTTACTGTACGTTCAGTAGTGGTTTCGACCTTGAAACTCGCCCAGTCTCCTGGGTTTTTTGGGGTTTTTTTATGAATCATGAAGCCGTCAATGCCTCAGATGTTCTTCTCGGTTCCTTTGTGAGCCTCCACATGTGCCGCCTATAGAGTTCTGGTGTAATCACGGATTGACCGGCCACTCCTTTCCAACATTCACCGCTGTTCTATCATTTACCCACTTGCTGATAATGGCTCTCACTGTGGTTGACTGGCATCACAACGCCTCAGAAATGGATTTGTAATGATGTCAGTACATCATTACTGACATCATTACATCTGGAAGTAGGCCCAGATTCTATAGATCTGGGCCTACTTCATGTTGTCAGGCAGGCTCTAGGGGATTTCTTAATTGTACAGGGTGTAGCTAGCTAGTAGGATTACTTAAAAACAAAAAAATCACATTCGTTACTGAGCAAGTTCACTCTGGTCCTACCAAAGGACCACAGTGACTGTTTGTAGTTTCTATTCACTTGCTCCACATCTGATGTTAACTGAAGTGTGACAAAATAAAGCAAACACAGAAGAAATCTGTAAAAGGCAGCAGATATGTATGCATATACATATATATTTTTTACAACACTGCATATGTATGGGTAGCAGGTGATTTTACCTTTATCCTACAGAAACTAGCCTCGATCTTCAGCTGCTCCACCAGCTTCCTGGCTTGGCCGACACTCATGGTGCTGTTCACTGGGGTGTCTCCTTTCATCCTGGCCACAGAAACAGCAACATTTGTGGTTTGGCTCCATACATTAGTCTTGTTAGTGCCCCGCTGCTCGCTTTCGAGCCAAATACACAGCGATGCACGATTGTGTAGCTGGCGATATCTTACCGAAGAGACAATAGAGCTAAATGGCTCTGGCTGCAAAGCGAGCTTCAACCCTGACTGTCACTTATCAAGAAGTATGAATATCTGTCAGTGTTGTCACAAACTCATCACAGCTGATTTGTTATGTTATCTTACACAGTGACAAAAGGCAGCGTCTTTCTTTGATAAGGCAAAAGGAGCATAAAGTGGGCCAAGTGGGCAAGTCTATTCGACATGGCCCACTATTCTCCCCCCCAGTCTGTGCAGGAAAAGCCGTAGAGAGATGAAATGCTAGGAGCAGATGACTGAAGCCAAGAAGCACGAGACGAGGACTTTGTACGAAATAAAAAACAGAGATCAAGACAGATGGGTTATGAACAGGGAACCAAAAAAAAAAAAGCCAAGCAGAGAAAAGAGCGAATCTGCTTCTTTTATTCTGGACCTTTCCTCATTGTCTTCTCCCCTCTCCTTCCAACCATCCCCCCTTTTTTTCTCCTTACCCGTATGATATTCCTCTTCAGGTGCAGTCTTCCCCCCTCTTCTCTCTCTCTCTTTATGTTCGCCTGTCTTTTTCCGCCTCTCCGTGTTCTTCCTCTGTCAGCTTCTGTTCTTTGGTGGTATCAGTGTAGCCGAACCCCACCCCTCACAGACTACCAGCCTTGGATGGCACCCTACCCTGTACAGTCCAGTGCACTGCAATTCTGCCACAGTGAGCACTAGATTTGTGGTGGATGGATGGATGGGATCACCCCCCTCTCCTCTCCACCCCTCAGCCGTGAATGGTAGCTACCAGACGGAGGGAGGTGTGGGTGAGGTGTGGGGGGGGGGGTATGCCACCAGTGGTGGTTCTCCTGTGTGGGTGGACTGCACCATATCTGTGTGCTGGATTCTCTCAGATTATAATATTCAGATAAATATCAGAGGTGACTAGATTTTTTATTTGTGTTTTTTACAAAATAAATTATTGTATGAAATGAGCCCCCCACCCCTCTCCACAGACCTGATTGGTATTGTGTTCCTGAGAGATTTGTGATGCCCATCCTCTCCTCCGTTGCCATGGCGACTGCTGCTGTCTGGTTTAGTGGCTTGTGATCATGTTAAAGATTCGTAGGTTTTCACCGTTCTTTAAATTAGCCGCATCTGGGAATAAAATATGATCCCCCCCCCCACCCCCCCTTTTGGCATATGAGGGTGATGGACGAAGACTCAGTAGAACGGCAGAGCGGGTGTATGTTGTCAGGACCCTCTCAGACCAAACACCCTGTAGAGCAAAGACGTCCACAGGCACGCGTCGATACGTGTCGCTTCTTTGTCGACGTTAAATAAATGTATTTGAATGCGTCTGGACTAGATTGTTCAATAAAGAATTCGTTATAAATTTTACACAACAAGCAAAGCCGACAGGGAAAGCCTGGGAGACGAAACTACGACATTATTTTCCTTCCGAAAAATGTTCGACGCCATCTTTGTTTCCTCTTCTTTAATGGCGCAGTGCTCCCGACCTGCACTCCGGTTTTCCGGCGGATGGATATCTCCTCCTTTTTATGGTCTCTGTGTTCCGTTTGATGCCTGCCGTAAATTGTCAATGGCGTAAGGGGGAAAGGTATAGTCAAATCAATATAGGCTGCAGTTTCAAAAGATGCTGTAGCTTAGACTTTTAGCCGTTTTGTTACGTTACATTCACAAAGTGTAGCACCTTCCGAACAAAGACAGACCAACACAGAACAGCTCAAAAATAAGTGGAAGGAGCTCAATACAGGGTTTTCAAACTGTTTACAAAAAAATATCAGAAATATTTCATTGTAATTTTGTATTCAACCTGTTTTACTTTGACAGCATAAAATAAATCTGATGTAACAAGTCAATTATAAGAGAAAATATGATTATACAGCAGTTCTTATGAGATTGGTTTAGGAAAACAACCAATCTTTCAGCATCTCCTAAAACTACAAATTATGCCACAAGTGAAAAACTACCAAGGCATTCGGCTGTAATGAATAATGCAAACATCTATAAATTTGTTTTTTGCTGGACCTTTCAACTAATAAAACACAAATACACATTTTATTTCCCACTTTGAAAGTCCTAAATAGTCAGGCCCGATCAAAATTGTTATCAACATTGAAAGCTCTCTGGCCAACCAGCCAGTTTCTCCTTGATGTTCCAAGATCAAACCTTAAACATAAAGATGATTGAGCGTTTGCTGTTAAAATAAATTCACACACCTCAGAAATATTCCTGTTTGTTTTTAGCTTGCAGGTTACAGACGGATGATTTCATTTGGAGAATTGGAACATTTATCTCATTACTCTCCTTGTTGCTGGTTAACTTAAGCAGAACAGAGCAGAGGGTATCAGTGGATGTGAATGGCTGCAGTTGTAGGACTCCACCTGCTGGCAGGCTTGAATGACTCCTGTGCATAATCCCCAGAATCAAGCTCTATAAATCGATCCATCAGCTGAGGTGATGCATGTGCTCCCCGGTTTTGGCTGAGGCAGACTGTACAATCAAATAGCCACAGTTCTGATTATGTTTTTTAATTATTTTTCTTTTATTATTCTGTCATTATTGGGAGTAGCAGATGAAGGGGAAGCAGAAATGAAAACCTTGAAGTGAATTAAAGTGATTTCCAGTTCTTTCTAGGCTTTGTTATGTTATGATGGAATAAAGTCGTTTCTTCAGGCATGTATACGTTACCAGCATACCACACTTGGCTGTACTTCTTACTCTGTGCATTTATCCGAGCTACCTAATGTGCCATGTGAGAATTAAACACTTAATTAACATATCCTAATTAAGTTACACTTAATTACTGTAGCAGCACATAGGGACCTTTGAGTCCGGAGACACTTACGACTGAGAAATCTGGATATGCTGAACATTGATTTCATGCACTTTACTCAGAAAATCAACTGCAGCCTGTGGAACAAGTAGGATGAGAGTCAGGAAAATCTGATAATCATGCAGAACTCATGTGGAAATATGTCAGAGATACACTAAATAGGTGAGCTACTGTTACAGCTCTCCGAAGCACAGATGAATCTATAATAAAACCTGCAGAATGTGCTTCTTATAAGTCTGAAGCGTTGATTTTTAATTTACCGAACTGCTCTCTCCGCCTCGTCATTCACATCGATTCACATGTGCTTGTTGTGCTCGTCTATCACATAAAATCCTAATGGAGTAGGAAAGGTTATGGTTGTAATGTGACATAACGTGAGAAGGTTTTGTGTTTGTGAATACTTTCACAAGGCTCAGTAAAAGCGAACTCAATGCAAAAACAATGGCAGCTTAATGGATCGTCTCGATTTTGTTATTTGGTTAATTCCTCCTTTTCACTCATTCTGAGGATGATCGTTTCATCCTGTTGATCCTCTCCACCGTCACGCTGTGTTTGCTCAGTGTTCAGATTGCACTGAAGTGAAGATTCAGTGTGATCAGATTTTTTAAAACCCAAATAAGTGGAGTGTAAATTTTTGACATCATACTAAGCTGTATGATGCGTCACTAGTCCACCTTGGCTCAAAAGCATCAAAGCCTAAAACCAATAAGACATTAACGTGTATTTTAAAGAACACTAGCTCTCACAGGCAGCACAGTTGGTGCAGTAGAGCTTGTTTGAGGAAGTTACATCAGGCGGATGCTGAGTTTGTTTCAGCCTCTCTGCCGCTCTGATCGATCTGCCCTGCGGCTGCCGCAGCACGCTGCTGTCAATCGCAAACCGTTCTGACGTAACGATGATGAGCGAAGCAGATGATCATTCGAATCATCGGCCGCAATCGTCCACTTGCATCGACAGAAACATAAAGACTCGATACTTTCCAAATAGACGCTACTGGCTTCATTCATAGAGTGCTGATGATCTGTTGGTAGTGCCAGCCCATCGGGTTCATTGCATGTTTTAGCTCAGAGGAGATTTCAGTGAAGTAACACACTTCATGCCAGTAGATCAGAACCTCAAACATCTTTTATTTTATGTTGTGTGTACAAGCGGTATTGCAGAGTTTATGTGATTGATCAGGGTAGTGCATCAAGCAGAAGGAATCTGAAAATTGTGCTTTATTTTTATATTTGGCGTCCTTTAACCTGATGTCTCTAGATAAACATAACCCTCATAGTTTAAGTCGTATTTGACAGAAAGGTGTTTAAAGTCCACTTGGATCACTGTTCGTCAGCGACTGAACTTCTAACATATGAAGCTCCTCCATATGGAGCTAAATTGGGGCCATAAATTTTGCTCAAAAAAGTTTTTTTGGAACAGGAAAAAAAAAAACCTTGAATCTGTAAAGTAGTTTTGAACTTTTTTGTTCAAAACTATTTTATTGTTTTTCAGTTAGAAAATGTTTTAGTTTCTAAACAAAAATCTTTTTAGCACACTTATGTCCCTAATTTTGATGGGTAACTTTGTTCTTAGTTTGTAATTATTCTCATTGATTTTGTTGCTGTTTTTGCTTTACAACATTCTAGTGCAGTTCTTGTTTTTAAAAGTGCTTTATAAATAAATTGAGACTGACATTAATGGGGCTCATTCCTTCCGTCAACATCAGTGTTTTGGAGCAATGCTCAATATTTCGATCCTCTCTTATATCAAGTTAGAAATGAATTCTTCATCGGAGACCAATTCGTGTCAAGTGTATCTAAAACCTGGAACCACATGTCTGATGACAAAACAAATCGATAAACATTAAATCAATGAACAGATGGGACGCCATGGCACACACACACATCTGCATCTTTATTATCCTTTGCAACATGTCATACAAATCTTCTCAAAATCTCAGTATCCGCATGAATGGCTCAACAGTATTTGTATGCCTATAGATTAAAACAAAATGAATTGTATTAAAAATCTAAATAATTGTATCACATGTTGGGCTTAGCGAGGAGATTCAGTCATAAATCTATCACCGGTTAGAGAGAATATTGGCCAGAATCACTAGTGCTGCAGAAAAGAAAGCAACACAGCAGCTACACTTCGCTTTCTTTTCTATAATACTCGCAGAGGAAGACCACCGTGGACAGCTACAGATCCTGCGTTTGTGCATTTCAAGCTGGAAAACGTTAGCGGCAGCACATGGATTCCAACTGAAACAAATCAAGCAGGACTCCCCGTCACCAGCCCATCTGCTTAAATGTGACCAACATACTCACAGTCTTGATATAGCAGCATCGTGTTTGTCACAGTGCACCTCAGAAGGATTATGAAGAGTATAGTCGGTACATGGAGGTAAAAAATGCCTAAATACAAGGACCAGATGCTACAATATGAAAAATATTACAATTGGTTAAAGAGGAACAGTCCATTAAGAAAAAAAGGGGTGGAGGGAGAAGGAGGAGGCAGCGCTAAAGGGAAGTTTACATGAGTTTCTGGGTCTCTGGTTGGAGGCGGGATGGAGAAACAGCACAGCGTTACTATGACGACGCCGTACCTGAAGAGTTCTTGCCCCCCCATAAGGATGGAGGAAGGGTGGTGCTCTACTTTGATTTCTCTTCGTCAGCTGAACCATGAATAACTTCAAATTCAAAATTTGGTACAGAAAGTTATTCCACAGTGTTTGAAAGTAAGCTTCCAAAACAGGAATAACTTGAGTTCCCGGAAGTAAGCGAAGAGATACAACGTTCCCAGATGCACAGCAAGAAATAACCCAATTTTTTTGTGCCTAAGAGCAACAAACAGAAAATCTGAACACACATATAGACACTCACTCACACTCACACAAAGAGGCCCTTCAGTTCCCATAAATTAAAGAATTTCCTCCAGAGAGTCGCTCTTGAGGTCAGCAACGACCCCGCTGCGCAGCAAATTCACACAGTGCGACATTAAAGTAATCGCCACAGCAGCCATTTTGCATATAGAGTTCATACAAAAATCTGGTAGCAACAGCAAGCGAGCGAGTGAGCCGTCTCTCTCTTTCTCTCTTTTCAAGGTGAGCTGAGCTGCAGAGACGGGAGGAGCGGTCGGGCCGACGTTTCTCCAGCTGAAAGAAGGCGAGACGTAAAAAAAAAAGAAAAAGAAAAAGAAAAAACAAATCACCAAAACACGAGAGCGCCATGTTGACCCTCGTTCACCAACATCCAAACTTTCATGGCAGAGTTGGAGGGAGTCATTCTGTCCATGTAGACCTTCATGTTTTTTTTAAAAAAAACAAAAGTACATGTAATGTAACAAAAAAAGAAAAAGAAAGAAAAGAAACATGGCTGTAGAAAAATATAAAAACTAGAACAAAGTCGATCAGTCAGAAAATAAATCCACCAAGTTGAGATCTGTTCACCCAGTTTCCACAGCAGCTGTGTACCAGTTTACACAAACTAAAGGCATTTTGGTTTTTTTCAGACAACTGGAGCCAGACCTTACGTTAATCGCAGCTCAAGAAAGAAAAGGGTTAACTGCAGTCAGAGTTGAATACTTGAGGAAAACAGAGGATTCTGGTGTACTTCTGCTTTTTGATCTGTCACATACACATACTTTGCTACGGTTTGGACTTTCAAGTCATTTGTGAAGAAACACGTCAAAAATCTGCACACCCACCCCTCCGCTGCCGTCAACAAAAACAAAAGCTGCTGCGTTTAGGTTTGTCAGGTGGAGCATCAATAACTGAGTTCACTTCTATGGAAAGTTTGAACCACTGGATGATGCCAAATTACAATGCCTTGCAAGTATTCAGACCCTACCTTTGCTCACTCATCCATAAACCTCAATTGGGTTTTTATTGGATGGATTAAGACAAAAAAATAAATAAATCTGAAAAGTGTGTCCTATAAATGTGTTTAGCCCCCTCAACTCTGATGCCTCTATGTACATTAGAGGGTGTTTAATAAAAAACCTCTAATGTACATGAGCATCTCGAATTAAATGAATACTTTTGCAAGGCAATGTTCTGTATGCACTGCTGTTAAAGATACAAATATGATCTTATTTTAGAGAAATCAGCACCAACAAATTAAAAGATTACATCCAGTTAAATACAATGTTTTAAGTTCTGATAGCTGAAGATCCGTTGGAACTACAGCACTTCAATTCATCATCTACTTGTCGAATAACCAGTTGTTGTTTTTTTATTGAGTTATAATGAGCTAATTAAATTGAATGTAATCCTCCTGTAACCGATTATATTCTCTCTTGTGGAGTCTGCACTATTCTGGAAAATAGTTCACAGTGAATCAAGAAACATTTTCAAACCAAACTCCTTGTTATCAACATAATGCATAGTAATGGAGAAGGCCAGTAAGCCACATGAGTCGTGCTCAGTAATAATAATATTAGGACTGATGATGGTTAATGGTGTGAAAGTAATTCGAAGATTTTTGGCTTGAAGACTGCAAATAACTTAAAATGCATCGACATCCACATCTACTGCCATGTAAAAAAGCTCAAAACTTTCAGCTTTTATTACAGTAGCAATTTCTGACAATCAAAAAAAATGTATATGAAACATTGTGAATATAGTTGTTTAGTCCCATGTTAAGAAATAATTGGTTTCAAAACAGTTATTAGTAGATCTAAGGACACGTTTAGCATAAGTGTGACTTGAAGAATTTTGTAAGTAGTTCTTTCATTTTTAGAAGTTTTTTTTTTGGATCTCCTATTTAGGAATCAGTAATGATTTCATCATCATCTGAATGCAAACAGGTTGTTTGGGACATGTACTGGCAAAAACACAAATGTTGGGATTGCTAAACTTTCCTTGAGCTTTATTGGGCACAACAGAAGTGCCACACTTCCATAAGAAATGATTAACAAAGAAAAAAATAACTCGGCACTAGTTGTACTGACAGCAGGAGGGCCATTAACTCTGAAAGAATCTATGTTAAAGTCTCCTAAACCTTTCTCCCAATTAAAATAAATGTTTTCAAATTAAAGGTTGGGTTTTTCTAAATGTTTCAGTGTGAAACTATGCTACTGCAACAAAAACAAATGGATTTGAAGACTTTTTAAACATCTTTAACACCGTGCTACTTCAAATGAGCGAGAGAATGTGATATCACAAACTGCAGCGGGGCAAATTTTTTTTTTTTTTTTAAATGCAGAAACAATTTTATGACCTAAAAAGCTTTGCAGGACCTTAACGTCACCCATGTGCTATGCTGATTTCTAGAAAAAACTGCAGGTCTGTTTCATGCTACATATTAAACTAAGCAGGAAACACAGAAATACAACATAACATAGAAAAAAAAAATAAAAATCAGTTTTCACACTTTGAGAAGATTTAAAAGAACATTGCAACAGCCGGAAAAATACCATCAGGCCAACCATCTACTCAGTTGTTTGCTAGGAAATGCTAATGCAGTGGAATAAATGCATTTATACAATTGTAAAACCTGCATTTCTAAATGTTTGCATTGACATTGCATGTTAATGCAACATTTAAAATCGAGTCTGCAAGATTTAACCTCTGAAATGGCAAAAAAAAAAACCACCTTTCCTTTCTAGGTCCATACCTCAATGTTCCACAGTTCAAACTAAAGGAAATAATGAAACTGATTAAATGAAAGCAAAGTTAATGATTTAAAAACAGTAATTGAGCTTCCATCTCATCTTTCTGATAACAAATGAATGGACAGTAAAGTGCATTGCGCTGCTACATGGTAGTGGAAAGTAGTAAAGAGCTGTTTTAGATGAATGATTAACAATGAACCCTTTCCATGTTGCATTCAGGTTCTGCATGCATTTATGATTTCGGGCAAGAAAGTCGCTCTTCCTGCATGAACGTTGACTGTAAACAGGAACAGAAAGGAAGAGGTATTAGATTTTAAAAAAAGATATCTGAATTATGTCGGAGCTGTACAAAATATTGGCACGTTATCTTATAAACAGTATGCTGGATGGGGATCAAATTGTCTAACAATTAAACAAATGAACCGTCCAGTCCTCTGTCTCATGTTTCACAGTATTGAAAGTGCACTATTTGCCAAACCCACCAAGATTCTCCGGTATTCTCTCTTGACCTGTCGCTCTAAAAATTTGCTGCACTCTTTTTCTTTTTAATGCCCTTTTAATGCTACCCAGTCCTGACCCTCGACTCCCCCCCTTCAAACCTGCGTCTCCACACCATTTAGTTTAGGCATCAAGATCCGAGGAGTCACCCCGGAGTTGAGGTCCCTCTCAAACTCCAAGAGCTGACCCATGAAGTTCAGGTTGGGCGAAACCACGGGCCGACGGCTCCGCACGTACTTGTAGGCGTCCGTCATCGTCATGAGGGTGTGCTTCATAAGGTAGGCGATGACGATGGTTGCAGAACGGGACACACCTGCCTGGCAGTGAACCAACACGCCCTGTCCACTCTGATATGCCTCCTCTGGGGATGAGAACAACAACTTAGTCGTTTAGTATGTGAAACGTGACTTTTTTCACTGTAATTTTGACATTAAAGTAGAAATATTACAAGAATACAGAACATCTCTTTGCGTATAAGTGGTCTATTTTGGTGTATGAAACCACAAACACACACAGCTCTTTGTCTGGGCGCCTCCAGGATTTGTAAAGATAGATCAGCTGGACCTTACAGCAGCCTTTGCTTTACCCTCGTCTCGCCTACATGACTATGTTGGTATCCATGGCACGGTCTTGAAGTGGTTTACCTTTAACCTGATTTAGAAAATCTTTGCCCTCATGCTCATTCGTTGCCCCTCTTTATCTTCTTCTCTTTTGTGTGGGGTGCCACAAGGTTCTATGTTAGAACCTCTGCTTTTTTTCCTTACACATGTTGACACTTGGATCAATCATAACCTAGCACAATGTTAAATTTCCTTGTTATGCAGATGATTTGCAGATTTATTTACCATTAAGACCAGAACTAAATAATCCACCGCATCCTCAAACAAAAAACAAAACAGATTTTATCAGTTTTGACAAACTGTCACTGGAGTTCTGACTACTAAATTAACTTACTGCTTTCTTTTATCTACCTTGATTTTAAGCTGCTTTTTTAAGCACTTTGATCACTAATGTTATGCATATGTGAAGGACTTTTTAATAAAAATAAATGATTAATTAGTTGATTGACTGCGCTGGTTATATTCACATGAAATTAGTCAAACGCCCAGTCTTACATATTGCAGTTGTGTAAAACTGTTATAAAACTTACAGTATTTTCTTTTTATTACACTGCATCCAGGCAATAAGGTTCTTTCAAGCTGTATTTTATATTGCTTCATTGGCAAAATCAAAATTTGATCTTTTTTCCTAAATGAGAAAATGCAAAAATATCCACATATTAATAAGTGCAGAACAAAAACCCTGGTAGCGATTGGTCAGTTATAAAGTTATACGAAAGTTTTAAAGTGCTACTAAATCTACACTGCTAAAATCTTAATTCACAATGTCCCTACACTGATCTTAGGCTGTATTAAGAATAATAATAATAACAAAAAAAACACATTCTCCTGGACTTGTCACTGTGCAGCATCACATCTGTGGCTGAAAGAAGAAGATCCAAAGATTACCTAATTATTTCTGATTTCTAAATTCTAGAACATGAAAAAAAAGATACTTAAAAAAAGACAATGATTTAAGACTTTATCTTTTCATTGAAGTCAGAAGTTTACACAAACTAAGATTTCTATGCCTTTAAGTCATTTGAGAGAGCTCAGATGATGATGTCATGATAATGACATCACAACGTTTTATTATAGCCAGGCATTGTTCTGGGGACTGTGTTAAATGACTCGAAGGTAAAAGTCTTTACAGTTTGTGTCCAGCATGTGTGGGATCACCAGAGATGTTCCCTGTTAATTCTTGAAAACAGTTGTATAATGGAAATGTAGAAACCGCTATTATAGAAAAAGGGAAAGCTCTGAAAACAGAAATGGTAATTTCTTTAATCCTAACCAACTACAATGAGAGTCAAAATTTCCTAGTTCCTAGTTTATTTTTACTTAACTGGATGCTGAAAACTGTTAGCAAACCTTTACATAAATGCTAGCAGACCTGCAAATAAGCTAATTCTTCAATCCAAAACACAATACTTACACCACATACACACAGACATGCACAACAAGACATTAAGGTTATAGATGTTGAATTCTCACCAATAAACTCAAAAACCTCCTCGAAGTACTGGCGGAGGTTTTGCTTGCTGTTGTCAGTGGCTGGGAGCCTTTTGTAGCGCAGTCCCGCGTTGGTGTGGTAGAGGGGCAGGTGTGTGGTCACATTTACCACATAGCCAATGTTGAGGCGCAGCAGCAGGTCCAGGTCCTGGGCGTCTCTCTCGTTCCCCAGGAACAGGAAGGGCAGGATTGGGCTGATGACGGCGTTCTCCGCATCGGGAGTCATCACAGTTTCATCGGACAGGGAAGCAGGCAACGATGAGGAGAGTGGCAAAGACAGCCTCACTGGGGAATAACAAGGAAAGTGTGGACATGCATTGGCATTTCGAGAGTGGCCATAAGACTCAAATTCAAACAAAAGCATATCAACTTCTTGTCACTGCTAAAAAAAAGAAAGTCATGCTGGACATTCATTGTTGGGTGTAATTTCGTGCTAGCAACACGAACATTATGTAGCTACTTTGAAATTTGTTTGAATGCTCTCAAATGTAACTGTCAGAACACATGACAAGACATTATTTACAGTTTCAATTATTATAAATATTCCAAAAATATCCTCAATGTAGGGTTAGCTTATGGTTGGTGTTTAGACTTCAGACTACCAGATTTTTGTGTATGTACTCTCAGCATTAATAAACAGATATGACCTGCTCTACTCGGCTGGACTGTTATTTAGTCTTACTTCGGTTGTTCTCCTCATCTTGCTCTCTGTTAAGGGAGTTCAGGGCCAGGTGAAGGGACTGAGCCGACGGCAGAGAGTGTCCTCCCTCCCTTTCTCTCAGCCAGGGTTTGGGTTTGATGAGTGTGCTGGGGGCTGAAGGAGGAGGGGAAAAGGACACAGGTGATGGCGGAGACTCGGAGCGGGGAGAGGGCGATCGTGGATACACTTGGCCATGCTCAGGACTGTCGCTCATTCCAACATCTTCTGCTTTATTCAAGAGCCTCTTCAACGAGTTACGGCCATCATCGTAGCTGGATCCCAACCTGCTGCCTACAAAACCAAGGGCAGCCATTTTGCCTTGCTGAAGCCGTCGTCGGCCAGCATGGTCTGTGAAATTAGTCTGAGCGTATTCCTGAAGATTCTGACAGTCCAAGAAGGCAAGGCCGGGTCCGTTACTGCCATTCTGGGTCTGGCTAGAACAGCTTTTCCCAACACCCATCCCAGCATAGTTGTTCTTTTGGGCTTTAGAATGGGTCATTTTCTTGGCCAGTTCCTCAGGCCAGATGGTGCGCACGCTGTAGTCATCATCGTCAGCTTGTAGCATAGCCATTGGGTGAGTCGGTCCTAAGCCTCTTCCAGGAGGTTTTCCCCGGCGAGGGTTGAACGTCACCACTATCGGGTCGCTGCTGCAGTAGCTGCAGGAAGAACTGCCAGTCTGAGATGCTTTGTTGTTGCAACCAGACACACAGCTTTGGATCGCCCGCAAAGGGGTTGAAGACGACAGAGAAGTACAGGGAAGGCATCCTCCTACTAGCTTCTTCCGAAGGATAGCAGGACTCTCAAAGTTTCCAGCCTCTCCGCCGCAGGAGGCACAAGGTAGAGGTTTGAACAGAGCTGCTCGACAATCAGAAGCAGTGCTGTTAGATGAGGAAGTGTTTGATGTGGAAGCTGTGGAGAGACAGCCACCCAGATTCTTCAGGCCCATGTCTTTACTTCCTCTCTTCACTGTGCCGACATTGTGGCCACAGGAAAATGAGGTAGAAGTGCTTCCTCCACCTCCTTGGTAACTGGAAGAGTCTCCTTTACATCCTGTGCATCTTACCAACCTCCAGCAGCCACAGTTGAATGGGTGCGCACAGTCAATGGTACAAGTGTGGTCTGGACTAGGGAACCTTCCGACACGGGAGGAGCAAGGGGACAGCGGAAGACCATGAAGAATGTGAGAGCGGTGATCCCTTGTGCGAGGAGGGTGAGGTTGGTTAAGCTGCTGAAAGGAGACTGGGACATGAGTGGTTTGGGATGGGGGAGACAAAGGATAGGTGGAGTTTAGGATGGCGGCATGGGGAACAGGAACAGAGTGGTGGTGGTAGGGCAGACTGTGGCTATTATGGCTTTGATGAACAGTTCCCAGCTTGGAACTTTTCCTGTGACCCAAAGAGGTAAATTCCTGGTCACCCCTGTAATGAAAACTGGAGTTTTCTTTCTCCTTTTCACCCCTGAATGTATGCTGATTTGCCTGAGCAGGGACAAACTGGAGGATCCCTCCAGGGGACGACGACAGCTGACGGACTTGTTGTGGCTTATGCTCAAATCCACAGGGCCTCCCAAAGCTTCCGGTTTTTCTCTCACATTGTCCTTGATCAAACTGGGAAGAGACACATTTCCCTCTGCCACCTTTTACACTTCCAGCTCGCCCTAACGAGTTACTTAATCCTCCCCGTCTCCCTTTGTCCACCGATACCTTGATGTCAATAGTATGTGTGTGGGAGGGAAGCCGTGGGGCTAGTGTTACTGTGCCATTGCTATGGCAGTGGCTCGGGATGTGGAAAACATCTGCTGGGATGACAGGCTGGTCGCCCTTGAATCTCTGCACCCGGGATGACCTGCGCTTGCATTCCACACTCACAGGTTTACACGCGGGTGAGTAAAAATGGGAATGAGAGGCGTGGAGATGCGAAGGCTGGGAAACCCGTCCATTAGTAGAGGTTGATATTTGAGAGGAATGCTGTGGGATGGTTTGTGGAGAAGCCTCACACACGTTTTTGGGGCGCTGAATGACCACTATGCGCTCGTCAAGAGGGAGGGGAGGCATCTGGGTTTATGCAAAGCTGGCCAAAGACAGAGAAGAAAGACAGAATCAAATCAGTCAGGGGTATGTTGGAATTACTGCAAAAGCACTTTACATTTCACTAGTTGTAGCAAAGCCCCAAAAACTCCTGTCATACATTTTTCTATCTTAAAATGTGGAGTTATTTATTAAAATAAATAATATATTTGACTTTGAAATCTAACAAATATGATTGATACCCTTAAAATCTTCTAAAATTTTAAAATGCTACAACCACAAACATTGTATTTTAGATGGATTTTATAAAAAAGACCAACACAATCTTGTGAAAATTTTTGAAGTGGAGGGAAAGTAATATTCCAAATCTAGAAATCAAGGTTATTTTCCCCCCATTTTTCTTTATAAATTAAGTCAAGCTTTCATCACTCGTGAACAGAAAGAAGCCACACATTCTTGGTAGATTTAGGCCTAGACTTTGACTAGGTCATTATAAGGAATTAATATGATTTGATCTAAACCATTCTCTGAAGTCATATTATTGATTAAATGACACAAGCTGAACTTTTGGAGTATCAAAGTAGAAGGTGGAAAATAAAAATCATGACCATATTTTTCATATTTTTAATGAAGATGTAAAAAAAAAAAAAAAATCCCGTTTCATTTTTGTTCCACTTCACAATTATGCGCCACACTGTGTTGGCCTGTGACATCAAGTACAATACATAATGTTTGTGGTTGTAATGTGACAAAATGTGAAAGACCTTAAGGACATTTTGCAAGGCACTGTTAACTCTTAAAATTGGTGACACATATTCACAGCAAATTCATACGTTTTGCATTTGCAAGTAACTTGCAGTTTGTTTGCACAACAAACTGTTAAAATAAACAACCTCTGATGATAAAAATTTGGCTTTGACCTTGCAGAAATTCACATTTGTATCAACAAAAGGAGAAACCTCCCAACACAAACAAGTTCATTTCAAGTGCATGTTTGACTGGGATGGATATTACGGTTCATGTATCCATTCAAACATGCAGGTCCTGCTTATACCGTGGACAAAGATGCTTGTCTATAATTACAGTTTAAATTGTTCCCATTGTCATATCTGAAGGTGCTAACCTGTTTGCTGTTGGCAATGCATAATCCCAGCTAATCCTGACGGTACTGAGGGTTCTTAACAGCTAAATCCCAAAAGCTGTGATAAATGAGCTGCAACAACCTTCATCCCCTCTGAGGGATCCTCATTCTTAACAAGACGCACTCATTTGAAATAATCAGCCAAGTCATGGCTCATGGAAAAAATAGCTAAAGCAATACAATGCAGTGGCTTTCAAAAATAATAATAATAATAATAATAAAAAAACAAAAACAGGTTTTTGTGATGCTAAACTTTTTCCACATACAATGCAACATTTGTTCTGTACATTTCAGATGTAAAAAGCCCAATTCTAGATCCAACTCAACCAAAGAATGGCTTCTCAGGGGGATGGTTTAATGAAATCTGACTAAATATGCGGGGGTCACCTGAAGAAAGCTGCGAGTCAGGGGGTCCTCGTAATCTGACTCTAATCCTAATCTGATTTGGAGAACTTTTGTGAGGTAGAGTTGGCAAATATTGTGTAGTCCAGATATGGAGTGATTGGAAAAACTCATTTTGAGTAAGACTGAAATTAAATCAAAAGGTGCATCAACAAAGATTTGTTTACGGTTGTGCACACTTCTTATTTATTTTATATTTGTCTTTGTTCTTCAGTTAATTTGTAAAGAAAATAAATTATTTTATGTATCATTTATTACATTTTTTTTTTTGATGCCACAAAAACCTGGTAATGCAAACACTATTGAGAACCACTGCATTGGCAAACCTTTCATGTTAAATCTGAAGGATATGTCAAAATGCCTGTTTTGAGATGTTTAACCAAAATTTTTGCTATGGATAGAATAATTACAAAATGAGGACAAGCTATAGCTTGTCTGCCTGTGTAACTTGAAGCAAAAAAAAAAATCAATTTGCATTTGTTGTTTCTGGTCTGCATTGTGAAAGAAAAACAAGAAAGTGACTCATGTCTAGTAGCTTAGAGCATTTCTTTTCTTCAGCGGCTGCTTGAGTGCTGGAGAGTCTTGTGATCATCTGAAATGAAAAACTTCCAGCCTCTATTTATCGTGTTTGTTCAGCCTGCCTTTGCTACATACAGAACAAACCGGCTATTTTCTTTGGCCTGCCAGAAACAAGCATTTGTCCATGCCATGGTATAAACAGGGAACCCACATACACAACAACACAGTGCAGTTAAGGAGTAATTTTTCATTTCATTTTATTGCAAGAAAAGATTATCTGAGTGTTTCTCGCATGCAAGCAGTTGTGCAAAATAAACACGATAGCAGCTTAAATTGCTTCTGTGATTAATGCTACCTATAGCAAGTTGCTATACTTGTTACATTAGTTTGATATTAACAATTTTGCAGTGCAGTCATAAGGCTGCTGTAAGACATTAGGATGAAATATTACTGCCATTAAAATGAAAATCCACCCTCTTGATACATACACGGGTAATTATAATCAGTCTCCATCTTTGCTTGATGAAGTGCCTTAATTTCCTCCAGCAACACGGCTCTGTGTGTGGCAGCGCTGGTCAGCAAGGATAATGTTAGCATGCTAAACTTAGCGTCAAGTTCAAGTTTGTGTTTGCTGAAAAGGATCAGAGGTTTTCTCAAGGAACATGAACTCAACTATTACATTTAAGGATTCCTCCATTGTGTTAAAGCGTTCAGTCTTTATTGCTTGATGCGAGTAAATACGAGCACATTCTGCTCTAACTATATTTTCAGCTTTGCTAGTAAATGTTTCACTGAAACTACTTGGATGGTTAGTTTGACACTAAGAAATTGGTGTAACAGGTTCAGCAGCATGTTGACAGTCTAAAGTTATCTGATTCAGGCTCTTTTCACACGGGAACATTTCTTTCTTAAAACTGGTTGTCAGTTTTAAAGACACTCGTGTCGACACGGAGCCTTTTCCAGAAATGTCTTCTTCCACACAGAAACCCTAAAACAGCCCAAAACGCAGTTTTTAAGTGGTGCTAAACACGGGAAATTGGACGTGCGCATAAAGCCTCCACATGAGGTTAGTGGTAAAAATAACAAGAAAACTACAAAGTCGAACAACAAAGAACAAGTGGAGTCATTTGTGTTAAGTGACGACAAAGTCACTTTGAATTATTTACCTAAAAAATCGTCTTGCGGTTTTAAATAAATAAAATGTGTTGCTGTTATGTATGACGCATGTGGGGGTTAAAGGTCAGGAGTTAATTGCGTTTTCACGAAAGAGGTATTTTTGCTGTCTACATCAATACACAAGGGGCGAAATTTGCACTAAAGAAAAAATTGTTTAGTTGATTGGTCACTCTCAGTCAACTAGGGAGGACTTAAGCAAACTTTACCCAACCCACAGCCCCTCCCTCCCATGGGGTGGATTTTCATTTCAACTCAACCATAGTTTAAAAAAATAACAGACTCTTTTGGGAAGACCTGGAAGTGCACGACCCTGGCTGACAGTAACAAAAGTGGGCAGAGATAAATTTGCAGAGGGACAGATCATACTGATGCACCATAAACCACAGACTACAGGGAGAGGAAGGAACATGTCAGAACAATTGTGGGGACAGGAGTTCAACCCCAACACAACACAGTTACCAACCCATCGGGAAAGCAAAGCGCTCCAGTGTCTCCATGTTTAAGTCCTCGCGCAGTCTGGTGATGGTATCCTCATCTCTTTTCCACCCCTCTCTTTCAGCCTTGCCTGTAGTGGAGGGGGGTTGGGGTTACATTGACCCAGTTTTATCATGGTGGAAGTCACTATCACTCTGATCACTTTCCCCTCACAAGCAGAGTGTGTGACAGAAAGAGCGGGCTGGCCACTGGCATTTTCACTCAACTACAGTTACAGCTTGGGCCAAACAGAAGTTAAAAATACTCGGTGGTAGTGTCGCTGGCTGATGTTTACACAGTGTTTTACTGGGAAAAATACAGGAGAATGAGCAAAAGCATGAGCAAAAGCCAGTGCCAGGGGCAACAGCACAAGCGCTAGCGATTACAGAGATCTGATTTGCCATTTCGTCTGACAGCGTGATTAGGTCAAGCTTTCTGCCTGATTTGCTTAATAGGTCTAATCTCGAATCGGATGCTCTAAGACACATAACGTAAAAAGTCATACTTTTCAATAAGTTTTAAATTCTTTGAGTGTTAAAAATTTACAACCTAAAAAAATTATTTTGTTGAATTCCCTATATATGGATTATTGAGGAATCTGAATGTATAGATTCACTCAAATTAACAGATAAAGCTCTGTGTTGGAAGGTGTGTGAGGGCAACAAAACTCATTTATGTCAATGCTTTTTTTTAACCATCTCTATCAAGGATGTCAATACTTCAGGAGGGCATTGGCAGAACTTTGGCTATTTGGATATTAGAAATCAGTACAATCTATCAAAAAAAAAAAGTACCAGATGATATTGAAATGCATCTAAAATCTCTGATATAATTATGTTGATGGAAGCACTCCACTCCTTCCCCATTATATTGCGTCAGTTCTCGTACCTATTGTTGATTATTCTCTTTTTTAAGTAATATCATTGATCAAGTCTTTTTTAACATTCCACTCCAAAAAATAAGTAATAAAAGTATGTATGACTTTTGCTGATATCGTATTGGGTCATTATCGGAATCTGCCGATACACAACACTGCAATACTGAAGTGAAAATACAATCCGTACAACTGGTATTATTCCAGATCAGTCTGAATGTGTTAACGTCTGAATTCAGAGAAATTATTAAAACTTACTGATTTGGTGAGTTTACAAACAGTGTGTGTCTTATTTAAAGCACATAATCAACAGTTACCAGAAAAAAAATAGAAAATTGTTCTCAAAAGAAGAAGGATTTTGTAATTTCTGAGGGAAAGACAAATTCAAAGACTGTAAGATCAGAACCACAAGAAGGAGTTTTTGTGTTCCTGTCTGTGATGTGAAACTATGGAACTAAAACAATGTCCAAACATGAACCAATTAAAATTTTTGTATAAGGAAATGATTTACACTAAATATGAGAAACTGTCTTGATGTACTGTGTTGTTGTTGCAAATCATTGTTAGTCTCAATGCTTTAATATTAACTTTGTTGTTAATATTAGTAAATTATTGAATGTTTTGTATTAAGCAAGAATGAAGAATGAAGGTATTCTGATACGATACTTACAAACAGGATAAGATTTTGTGATGTTCCTGGAGAAGGGTTGGGTTTTAATAGGTTTACACTTCTACCCACTCCTTTGAAGGTTTATTGTTTGCATTGCTGTCATTTTAATAGCAACTTGACATGTTCAATAAAATACAAAATAAAAAAAAGATAGATAAATGCACCATTTCCATTTAGCGTTACACACATTCTTCTACCGGCCGCCGTGTCTTCAGGGTTTTCACTTCAAAACTGATGAAAAATCTTCCAATCTGAGCTAGAACAACATTTGATATCCTGTCATGTCTCTGCCTTGTTTTCTCTGGTCCTGAAGGCGAAATGCTTCGGGACCAAAATGATCTAAAATGGTCACTTTAGGAGGTTAATCAAAACTGTGTTTAATTAGCCTGGTTTATGTGAAAGCACTTCTGTTGGTTGATCCCAATTAGTCACAGAAGCTGATAAGTTACTAAGTCCTGTTGCTCTGCGCGCTTACATCCCTCCTGAAGCTGCTTCACTTAAAACCTACAGCCAAACAATACAAAGAGTTTAGGGGCCTGTCTGAAGCTTGTCTAACAACAAAAAAAACACTGTTGCGCTTGTGATCAAAGAACTGACTTGTTCTTTTCTCTTGGCAGTTTTTTCATTGTGGTCCACTTGTCAGCCGTTTAAACTGCCAAACAGCAGATTGCCTCGGAGGTGACAGCCAAGAAACAGAGAGAGAAAGAAAGAGAGACAGAGAGAAATAATGGGAAACACACAACACTGAGAATAATGTTACGCACAGTGGAGGAGCGCAGGCACAATCTGGCTCGATGCTGACTGCGAGAACGCTGAAAAAGAACCTCTTCCATCAATTTAATGGCTCAAATCGAAGCGTTCCTGACTCAGGGCCATCAGACAGCGTGTCAAGGCAATCTCACGGCATTATTTGTCTTCCAAAGATATCACATGAAGCATAAAGCTATACCTGCGGATCACAACAAAGGGCACGATCAGATCTTCTTAAAAGAAAGATACCTGAATGTCGTAGGACGATATTTGTGGCAAAACTACCGCAGAATGTTTTCCACTCAGGTTTGCAAAAGCTTAAGAAGGCTACACTATAAAATCCCTTCAGCTCTGTCTGAACTGGAGCGCATGAAAGAGGAGTGATATGGAATTCAAACTCACAAAGATAAAAAGACACGTGTTAAAAAAAGAAGATGGGAAGCAGCACACAGGCCTACAAAGCAAGAGCTCTAAACGTCTGCAGGGGGAGTTCATGATGGCCTCCCTCGGCTCACAACACACCAGCAGAGGGAAGATAACAGACAGCCAATAGCCAGGAGGAGGAGGACGGAGCACATGTCAATGTTTTGTCAAAGGATTTCACTCCCATAAACATCCAACACTGTTATGCACATAATTTCAGTATTTAGGCAGATAAGGCTTTGCAAAAGTATGTATACTCATTGATTAATAGCATGCGGCAACTGCAAACTTCACTTTTCTTCATTGAGGCCATTAGATCAACACAAACTATTGCGAAATAGTGAAATGGAAGTGGTTTCTATTTTTTTCTATCCTTTGTTACCATCGGGTTAATTAATAAATACATGTGTGTGTAACTTAGTCTCAGCATAAATCCAGCTTTTCTGCGAAGGACTCAGAGGTTATTTTTCCCTCTAGAACAAACAAAATGCTCAGGGAGAAAGTTGTGGAAAAGTAAAAAGGCAGGCTAGATTATAAAACTTTACTCATCTCACCAAGACGACTGGCTAAGAATGGAGAACATTAATCAGAGAAGCGGCTCCATCAATCCAACCAGTTAGGAACAAAGGCAAGAAGAAAGAAAGTCATTAAAAGTCTTGTTTGCAGTTTGTAATGGAAGCCAGCGCCCAGGCTGATAAAAAGCATGGTAGCTACTACAAACATCGCAAACAAAATAGTGAAAAACAAATCCTTCCACTTCTCAATTATACATCACATTTGGTTGACCTATCACCTAAATATTTCCCCAAATATTGGCCTGTTTGGGGTGAGCAGTTCTGCTCCAAATGGAGAGGCGGTGTATTTGGCACATTCAAGATGGTTCTCTGAATGTACAAGATTGATGAAGAGCTCTCCATCCCACTTTTATACAGCTACTTCATCAAAAAGCACATGACAGAGCCAAACACCCACACAGTAGAGAGGATGACATTGGGAAAACAAGGTGAAAATGATCCGCATCCGACTTCCAAATTTAAGACCTTCCTACAAGGTCTCAAATTTGAGTTGGCAAAACTCAAATTTGAGACTTTTTAAGACAGTTATGAATAAAATAATATATATATAAACTATGGGGGAAGAAATGGTACTCCTTGTGAGATTAACCATGAGAGATTTTTAGATTCTTACTTGAGATTGATGAGATTAATTGCCATTTCTTTTAATCAACAGAAGAGAGCCAGTGGTGACGATGAATGTTGTCCAACCTATTGCTGATCAATTTGTTCTTGCCCACGATAGAAGAGGTTAGCTAGCTAGCAAGGGTATATTAGCAGCTAGTGGTAGCCTCGACTGCATCGACTTACAAAACGCAATGACGATGTCTGCGCACAATTCAAACTTTTGCCAGACAGAAAAGTACTGCGAGAAAGGCAAAAGAAAAACTAAATTTGAGACTTGTGATTAGTGTGTTTAATATAATTTAATAATTTAAGACATATTAAGGCCTAAATTTATTTTAGATTCATTCATTTAAAATCTTTTAAGGACGCGCAGACACTGTTGCAGCAGGTGGAGGGTTCTCATCTGTGTCGGCTGTTTACGGCGATTGGACGGCCGTTTTGTTTGTTTTCGTGTAACCGTTGAGGTGTGGACTCAGTTTACAGTAGAGCTGCTGCTGTGACAGGAAATATTGCTTCCTAAAATGTAAACCGACTGCTGTCCACTTGTTGGAAACCTGATAGTTGCTGACTGAGGCTGCAAATCTCAAAATAGGGACATCACATTAGTTGCTCTCTTTACATTTGATTCACAACTTAAAACTCAGAGCAATAGTCCGGCTGTTGATTCGAAAGGAATATGTAAATTGTGTCAGCTATCCGTCAGTTCAAAAGAATAGTAATAATGCCAAAATATCTATACATGTACAAACATTTTGTACCATCTGTTTTAATAAAACAAAAATCAGAAACGGGTCAAACTAAGCTGCTTCAACATACTACAGAACGGACAAAGATAATTTCTCTTATTGAAATCCTTTGCCATTATAATTTCCTGCTAAAAAAATTCAAACTTCTGGGTCATAGCAGAACCAGCTGATGCTCCATTAACTCTGGCCTGTAGCAGCTATTGGCTGTCCCCAGTGAGCAGCAGTATTTAAAGCTTTAGACAAAATGAATAATACATCCAGTGAGTTCATTATTTATTGCGTTCATGTGTTTCCTATCTGGGTAACATTAGTGTCACAACCGTACGTCTTCTACACTCCAGTCTTGTATTATTTACAAGCATTGCTGCTATTATCCTTCAGTTTCCTTTCTTTTCTTTCTCATGAAAGAAAATTCAGACTGGAAAACTCTCTTCATCTCATCATGCGCCTCCTTCCCAGACTATCGGCGCCGGTCTTCTCCTCCAAACAGCAGGCATCACTATCTTCAATATTTCTGGCGTCCTCTCTATGCCAGCTCCTCAGCCGAGATTCAACACAACTCCACCCCTTCTCCACCTTCAGCTCTTGAAATGTTCAGCATCCCTTCAGCATCCTCTCCACCACCGGCGGGGGAGAAACGTTTCTAATCTTCTCTGACGGTGGTTACAAGCTGTAACCACTGTCAGCTTGTAACCAAGCAGCTTCTACCGTGGCTTCTAAGCCCGGTAGAAGCCACGTCTTCTACCGGGCTTAGAGTGCCGAAGATTATTATTTGTCAAATAAACTTTCTAAGAAGATACTTTCTTTATGTATGAGTCTTTTCTGGACAAAGCCACAAACTGATATATTGCTGCCAAAGAAGGTTGTGTATTTCTTCTTTCATTTTCTTATAGAAAGTACATCAGAAGCCATTCTTCACTGTTTATCTTTGTCCCTATCCTGAAAATGCCATTGACAAAACATGCTGTATATTCCCACATTTGGACTCTAATAGAAAAATAAACACCTGATCTGTTCTTACATGTTGAGGTAAGTCTCTTTTATTGATAAAGTCATTGATGCCATTAAAAAAATTTACTCTTTGCTTGTTTCTCCCCCATAGAAAGTTGTCATGACTTTGTCATTTTCTCTTTACCTGGAGGAAGCTCCATAGCTCAGTAAAAGCCAATAATGGAGATATTGCTGCTGTTAACTTTGTGTATACTCAGGATTTATTGTTCTTGAAAGTAACCCATTGCTTCAGCGTTTAGCTAGGACTAGAATAAAAACATTAAAGACATTACTGCCATTGACATAGTGCACTTCGTGGTTTTTCACCCTTTATTTCCTTTCCTGAAGCAGCCGGTCACAGCAGATCAACACTGAACTTTGTTAAAAGTGAACCATTCCTCTGCCACATGCCTGCTCAGAAGGAGGGATTGCTACCGTTTTACTCAGACAGCCTTTTTTAAGCAACTAGAATAATAAGATTATCTGACACACTAGATTCAGATTCGAGTGGATCTGAATCTGACTGAGCATTAGCATGAACGGAACACGATTCTGTATTTGAACCTGCTTATTTTGAGATTTGTTGTGAGCTGGCTCTACATAAATAAGCCAAACAGAATTGAGTCGCTCTCCTAATCCTTACATAAGGCTACACAAGAAAAGGACATCAAACCGTTTCAGCCGCTCAGTTAACTACAGGGAGCTAATCAAGGAAATACATGCAAGCTGCTCCATTTGTTTTGATGCAGCAGTAACATTTACAGGAGTGTGCAGAGACGTCGGGTCCATTGGACAGATTAAATGCTGATGAGACATGCAGCACAGTTTGCTCAATTAGTCCACATAACAGGACCAAAGAAGACATCCGCAATGAGAAAATGCTTGCAAGAGAAATGGCGCTAGATGTTCGCATCTGGACAAGGAGGTAGAAGAAAATAGATTCACTCGTGTTCAAGCTAAACGGAAGAAAAAAATGCACTTGGGTAAACATCGGAGGAGATAATTAAACATACAAATAAGTCTCGAGTCAGGCCTATTTGTTAAAAACAAAGAGGAAACAGTCAGCAGGGGATCAGAGGGAGCCTTGATGCTGATGTCACATCCCTCCGGCGGCCCAGTGGGGCGTAGCTCTGAGGAGGCACACACTACAACTCCATACTAACACACAGGGAATGAAAATGACAGCATTAGCCGGGTCGGTCATTATCAGTAATGAAGGAGTAAATAGCTGGTTGTTTATAGAGTGTAGCTCAGGGACGCGACTAAAAAAACCCCCCAAAAAACGGATAAGGAGTTAGATCAACACTCAAATCAAATCAAATGACTAATGAATTGTTCAACCAAGTGCAGTGAATGAAAAGAGAAAGAAAACCTACAAGATGACTCAAACTCTATTCAGGCTTACGTTACAAATCTAATGATGTCACACGAAATAAACAAAGCGACTCAGTTCAGCACGCCGCCCGCCGTGACTCAGTCTCCCAAATTAAAGCGTCGCGTTAACGCTGCCATTATAATACACCCCGATAATGATCCGTGCCGATGATTTAGATTCGTTTGGATGAACTGGGGGGGAAAGCAGACGCAAGCAGGCCTTCTAACTGCACGTTTACAGTTAAAAGGCCCTTTCCAGATATGCGCTCAATTCGCTCGTCCGTCTCGTCAGACCTCACATCACGTCAGGCGAGAAGGGGGCAAGTCAAAATAATTACATCACTTAACTTCCGCAGTCAGCAGGCAGAGTGATTGAAGCTGCAGAGCGGAGAGGAAAACCAGCGAACAGCATGATGGAAAACATGCAGCAGTTTCTTCTTCTCTTCTCAGCCTGACAGATTTACCATGTGGACAAACCTGAGTGGACATCTAGCATCAGAATCCCCGTCTGAGATAAAAAAAAAAAGGGGGTTTTGCTTTCATTATTTAAAAGAAAGTTTACGATTACGCTTATAGGAAATATGTTAAACTAAGCCAGTTATAGGCCTCTGAACTGCTCGAGAGAAATGCATTAAAATACACAATCCGGATTGTGATCTTTCAGAAAGTTAGAACAAAAAGCCTCCAAAAATAGAAATCTCTGAAGAGAGTTCGCTTGAAAAGAAGGTTTTGTCATTGGCTGAGATTTGAGCCCTCTGACAGGTGAAGATAAAACCAACATTAATCTGCTTTGAATATATTTTAAATAATCTTCTCAAAATACAGACAGACTTAGCAAAAACTGAAACCCTAATGGACCTCAAATGGAAAATGTTCTGGCTTGGATAGAGCCTCACAGAAGTTATTAACCCCTTTTGCACTTTATGTTAAAGATGAGAACTCCATCATGTTTTATGTGACAGGGTAGAAGTACCAAAAAGGAGGCAAATAAAAACTATGTTCCATGTTTAAATTGAACCCTCCTTCACCCAGATACTCCTAATTAAACAAAAGTAGCTACGGTATAATAGGAAACAATACGTTTGTGAGACACGTTATGGTATGTATGAGAGTAATTATTTCCACTTAGGTTGATCTGAAGCATCATGGCAGCCAGCCTTTAAATACAGCCTCTCCATTCTTCATTTACACAATAACCTTTGGAGCAAAGAGAGTCCCCCAAACCATTTAGTGTTCAGGTCCGCCTTATATTTGGGTTAGAAAATAACCCAAATATAATATGTGAGACAATTCCTTTTGACAGGAGTCTGCTTGACTTGAACATAAAAAGCCAACAGTGACATCTATGAGCTGAAGTGGCTAAAAACAGACTCTTTCTTTTCCTCCTTTGGAATTAACGCCAGACTGTCTTCAAGGAAAAGCAACGAAAACAACAATAGTGGAAAACTCACACAACCTTAGACAACCTCACAGCACACAGAAAAAAAAAATACTTTTATCACTAAACTTGGGTTAAGTGACTCTAAGGACAATACATTTTGTCTTAAATGTTGACTTTAAGACATAGTTTGAGATTTATGAAACACTGCGACAACAAAAAAAGTTTGTGAACCAAAATGTTGTGTCTTCTCATTAAGCATTTAGCTCCCACAATAACTTAGGACTAAATCATACATGAAGTTCTGGTCAAAAAAAGATGTCAACCAGAAAAATGACAAAAAAAAAAAATTAATATTGAAAAACAATCTATTTATATCTAGATCTGACGCACTGAGGCATTCAGAACAAGCCTACCTGAGGCCGTCCCTCCCCCCTGTGCCGATTATTCATGTGTCCACACCAACACCAACCATAGTCAAACGCATTGTGTTCTCAAGTTGTCCTTCCATGTTTCGCCTCGTTCTGCCTCAGTTAACATATTATCCCTCAAACACCCCAAAGGGAATTTTTGGTTTTGCTGCAAGTCTTTCACTTTGGCTGGAGGACGGAACGATTCCTTTAGGTGTTAAAGGTCAAAGCTCCTATAAGACCTTGGAAAAGCGTTAAGTGAGCTGTGCTTCGCTGTGACATCATGATGGTCTGCGTGAAGACTTTGTGGCTGTTAGCCAATACCGGCACTTAGCATCAGACCTCGCATTTGGTCAGGTGAGATAGTTACAGTTTGAAGGGTTATCGTCATAGAAATATAAATAAAATACATATAATTTTGAATCTACTTCAGGTTCACAATGCTGACAAGAATATTTGAGAGTATAGCCTACATACAGTACATAGAACTGCACAACAGAGATAAATAGTGATTGATTTTTTCACATAGCAATGTGGAACAGTGGACTATCCATGCACACAGCAAATAGTGAAATGGCTCTATCTAAGCACAAGGTTCAGAACTAATTAGACGTAAGTGCTAACTGCTCATAGAGAAAGACTGCACCTGTCTTATTGTGAATGATCATCCTCAAGCCAGAGTGGCATCTTTCTTTTGTTATTCTTTTTTTTTACATTTTAATCCCCACAAGCATCAAAAACTTTAGATTTCATGAGCAAAGCACATTAGCGAAACATTTCTCTGTCACCAACAAGGGTCCCTGTGGTTTTATATAAGCAATGAGTCAAGTCTATGGTGTGTGAAAGCAGCGTCAAGCTGTGCTGCTGAGTGATGACTCTGTGGGGCGATCAATAGGCGTGACCCTGTCACAATAAAGACTTGTGCTTGCATCTAAAATACATACAGTGCAATAAACGCCTCACGGGAATTTATTTATGTTTCTTGTTTTGTTTTGTTTTGGCTTAACTTGGCTTTTGCACCTCAATGGTTCTTATGTGTTTTATAACCAGTCACATTTTCTGCAGACTAGTTTCTCTAAGCAGTCCTTCAAAAAAAAACAAAAAACGAACTAATTAGCTCCAATGTAAAGAGTCTCCTCTGTTAAAGCCATTAATCCTTCACCGATGCCGCTTTTTACCAACAACAAAACGCTCAAATGATGGTGAGTAAATCAGCTCTAAAATCTTGGCTGTTCTTCCTCCACCTTGTTGTTTTCAGGGCCACTCTGCAGGTCAGTGATGGAAAAAACACACTCCCTCCTGTTCAGCGGCTAGGTGGCGCACTGCCCACTGTGTGTTTCATCGCATCTTTGCGGTCTTGCCAACATTTACCATGACGAGAAACAAAGCTGATGTGGGCCCGAGCCAGCAGGCCTGTCAATTCACTTACCCACCCTGCTTAAATCAGCACCGTTCACCCAAACAGAACCAATCATTATTCTGCATATGCCACCTTCTCGTGGCACTGGGCTTTAAAACGAAGGGACACGCGCTGCGTGTTGTTGCACGCTTCGGCCAGAAGTGAACAACACGTTGCTATTGTAGTGGAAATAAATCATCGGGCCACGCAGGTGGAGGTTGTTCTGCGGCTCTTTGTTAGAACCTGCTGCTGCAGTTACTAACATCACTGAGATCAAACATGACTTACATCAAGAGTCCCCGTTGTGTGTTCATCACTCACGCGCAGCCGAGTCACAAATCCTCACGCCTCCTGCCGTGGACCCCGAGCGGAACGAGCCGGTGGGTTAAGTGTGCTGATCCAGATGTGTGACTCCCTCCTCTGCGTGGAAGCGTAACGAGAGGAGAGCCCCGGTCTGAGTGGCAGACGCTCGGCTCGGTCGGGCTCCGGACTGAACCGACGCGGCGGCGAATGTCATCAGGAGAGCTCGGCTCACTCAGCTGGCGTCACGTCCGAGCGTGTGTCACGCCGAGCCGCGGTGCGCGCGTGGCGAGGAGACACTGACGGGGGGAGGTGGGCTCTATTGTCTCCGCTGTGGATGACATCATCCCACACCAATGGCGACGCGCACGAGACGAGCGGGGCAGGGGCGAGCACGCAGCACGTGCGGGCTGGTGGTGGTGGGGAATTAAGTGGGCAAATGAAGGGATAATAAACACAATGAAAATAGGACAAATGTATCAAACGTTGTGTAATTTGAGCTAATTAACCATGATTTTGTATGATAAGCTGTTTTACAGGTGACACGATGTTAATTTAGATTATAATAGAAAGTAAGAGCATTTAAGCAAAAGTATTTCAAAACAATATAAAAAGACAGGAAATTCAACACTATTATAATCAGTGTTGTCTACATTTCCAAATGTTCTCCTCCTTTAATTATGCACTTACTAACACAAAGTAGCATTTGTGATGTGAAAATTATACTTGTTGTTTTTACACATATTTTTTATTTTTTACAATGAAAATCTTTAAGGCTAAAAGAAAAACACACCCTTTTTTTATTTTTGGAGTGGTGGGAAATCCCTGTTCTTTGGTGGACTACCAACCCGGTCTGTGATCCCTGCAGGAAAACCTAACAGATCTTCTTCCGATAAGAAAAATGATGAATTAGTTTTCCACAATGCATAGTGTTTGGCATGTAGCTTAAAAGGGTCTTCCACGTGTTTGCTGCAGGCGCCAGCTTGTTGCAAACTGCAAGCAGGACTGCTTAGGGCTTTCCTTCAGCTTTAGGTTTCTTCTTGCCAGCTAGCAGTGATCTGAGTGCTTGTAGGAATATTTTTTGTGTTGTCCCCGTACCTCTTAAAGCACTGCTGTGCAATTATACTTTTGTAACTATGATGTCTGATTTTTAGAATAAATTTGACTTACATGAAATAAGCTGAAGACCTTGTAATTTTAAAAATAAATGAAATTATAGTTATTTTTGCTTTCTAATGACCTGCTCTGTGGCTTAATTAGCATAAATACACAAACAGGCTTCTTCTCAATGATCCATCTAAAATATTATCATTTCAACCAGTTTTGAGTTTTATTTTGATCACATATTTTGTTTCTAATTCACAAATACTTTCACATAAATTTCTGATAATTTATTTGTATTTTTTAACTTCAACATAGAAAGTATCGTTTGATGGCGAGCATCAATTGAAATGTGTGTTTGGGTTGAACTGAAAGTGCCTTGAAACAACTTGCATTGTGAATTGGTGCTGCTTAAATAAAACTGACTTGAACAGAACCAAATTATTTCTCATTCAGTTATTTTTAAAACTCTTTTGCCGCCTCTGTAATGGTTTTTTGTGAGGCTTTGTTATCTTTAGCAGGATGGGGTCCTATTTCGTTCGTCACAAGAAAAGGAGATGATTGGCAGGGATGTCACACTGACCAGGAAATCATTTCCTCACTGTGTGAAAGATAAAAAAGACTGGAGCCACGAGTTATCGTCTAATTTTAGCCATTAGAGCAGCTTTAGCTGCAAAAAAGGCTGACAGTAGAGACACACTGTCTATAATGGAAGGTCATATTTTATCTTTACCCTGAAAATTGCACATTTTAGTATAAATCTTACAGCAGCAGCATATTGTTACCTTCATCCATTCAGAGCCACAATGCATTTTATATTAGCATTTTTTTTCCTTCCTTTATCTCCTAAAACACCATGTTGCACAGTTTCCCAAAGAGAAAAGCAATCTCACCTATTTCGAATTATGCCTTAGCGATAAATCCCCTGCCAACGCCGGAATCACTTTATCTCAGCAACCCCCAGTCACAGCTGTGATTCTAATGAGTGAAGTCTTTCACATTTGCAATTTAACAGCATGAGCCAGACAATAGTTCACATCCCATTTGTGAGGGACTTGGCACCTGCTGCTCATGACAAAATGATGATGTGCGAATCTGCTAATTGAAGGGATTATAACATTTGACACCTGCACTTAATGTGAGTCTACGACTAAAGCTCAGAAAAATGTGAATATCACGAAAAAGGTCAGTTTTTGTCCCTCATTTCAAAAAGTGAAAATTATAAAATATATCATTTTTAAAATATATATATTTCAAGCTTTTATAGCTCACAAATTTAAAGATAATAGCTTGCCGATAATGAAAAAAAACAAAAAATTCGGTGTCTCAGAAAAGTCCACTATTATGTGAAATTGACTAAAAACAGGGTACTTTTTTCAGCAGGCTTTGTTACTCCATAGAAGCTCTTGATGTCCTGACTTCAGCCTCTGCCCACTCCTTGTGAAACTCCCTCAAATCGCTGAAAAGATATTTATGATATTTCTCAAGCCACACTTTTTCCTTCCACTCAACTTTTAAGGGCTATCCACTCAAGGTTGTCTAAGTTCAGTCCTCTGGAACCACTATCCTGCAAGTTTTAGATGTACCCTTCTTGAATGGCTTTTTTACTTTACTGTAATACTGTGGGCCGCTGAGTGTTGGGTCACCATCATCTGTAGGCATTAGGTTGTTATGTTTCACTTTATGCGTAATGAATCCACACAAGTATGAGCTTCACTTCCTGAAATGAGTAGCAAAAAATATGTAACTTTTTCACACTATTCTAATTTTGAAAAATTCAAGGGGTGTAAATACTTTGGTAAAGCACAGTGTGTAAACAAACCGATCTAAATAGTGAAAGACTGCCTCTGTAAGGCCTCACCTGCTGCTGGAGGGACCGAAAATAAAACACAGACACCAAAATAAAACACACCTTTATTTTCAGTTTCCTCTGTCTGGAAAAATAAAACTTACCGACTCCTTTCTGTGCAGGAAGCTGAAAACAAAAGGCCACCCTCGACAAGTGCTTTTAGAAAGACTTAGAGAACATATATGCCGTACAGCGCCTTCAATTTAGAGCCATAATCTCAGACTTACGTGAGTTTAGTAAAGAATTTAGAGGAGGGGTGTCCAAAGTGTGGCCCGGGGGCCATTTGTAGCCCTTGAAATGATTTTGCTCGGCCCCTGACCAAAAGTCCAGGATGATAAGAATTTGGCCAACAACATAGGAAACCCCCCAAAATTTGGAAATTGTCTGTTTTTTCTTTTAATAAGGCAACATTAATTCCTGTAAACCCCCAAGCCTAACCCTTTGTATTGCCTTGTTGCTAAAAATGTGGTATACAAATAAAAGTACCTTTGCATTTACAGTCTGAAGCCTTTCAGATTTCACAAAAAAATGTTGAGCAGGTAAAACTAAAATTAATTATGTTTTTTATTTTGAGTTTGAACATTCGTAACTCTTGGTTTGTCTGTTTATTCCTCCTGAAGGGTCGAAGAACCTGCAGCACCACGAATAGTAAAGTATGGGCATTTCAAATATCAGCATTTCAGCTAATTAGCCATTTTACAAAAAAAAATTTTGTACATAAAGGAGCGATTTACATATAAAAACTGAGGTTATTTTTCATAAATAATACTGAATATTTTGTTTGATTTAAAGTGTACGTTGGATGACTCTGCCATATAAAAAAAAACATTTTCGGGACAAGAACGCCCTCAGATGATCCCAATTAAAACATCCTTCAGTTTCCAGACCTTCATCCGGTTCAGCAAGCGCGACAAGTTAAAAGGGATTTTTTTTCATGTCTATAAAAACAAACATCTCTGAGTTATAGAGCACAGTACAAGATAATTCGACCATGAACAGAAAATTGCATGCGCCCACAAGTAATAATAATAATCTTTTTTGTCACACCAGGAGGTTTGCTTGCAAGTTAATGTGTTTGCAATTAAGGGATGTTTTTGCCTGCCATAAAAAGACAGTTATTAAGACACAGTGCTACAGTTGGGGGATTATTCCAGATCCTTTTTTACTCCCTTTTACATCATTCCCTGTATTTTTGCTGCCACTGCTGCTGGGGAGAATATAAGTGATGTCAACATCACCCAAGCCTTAAGTTGTTTTTTGTTTTTTTTTAAACATATAATTACATACAAAAGTAATACAAACACTGCAAATCTTTCTGGGACCATAAATCATCAACATTTATTTCCACCTTTTATACATCAAACGTGCATATAAATAAAGTAAAATAGATCATATAAATAGCTCTACAGCAATACAGTAACAATAAATATGGCTATACACACTCCAGGTTAAATAAATAATAATAATAATAATAAAAAAGACGGCTGTGTAGCACTCTAAAGTAATACTGTACACACATCCTGTTTATAACACATTTCTTCAAGTCAAATCATGAACTCTATTGGTGCTATCTAATTGTGCTGATCGCTTCACTCGTTGGAAACGCGTCACTTTGCTTTCTGCTGTGCTTTTGTTGTAACAGTGTCAGCAAGACGGAGGTTAAAAGAAGAGTTTTTCAAATCTACACACAAACTATCACTTTTCTTGTTTTTTTTTTTTTCCAAATGTGAACAACACCCATGTGCCATCTGTGAAATCTATTCTTTAAACTATATTATCCCAGAGAAAGGCTCACCTGTACACACACACACACGCACACGCATATGTAAACTTTATTAAATCTATCTAAAAGCGAACACTTTGCTTCAACTTCACAACTGTTGTAAAAAAAAACGAAAAAAAAAACCGGGTCATTTCTTGAAAACCTTGGCTGTCTGAAACCTATGAAGAAGGCTATGTGAGGAAAGGGGACCAGGCAGTGGAGAGAGCATGAAACAGCTGGGATTCACATGTACAGAAAAACAAAAAAAAACACCAACACTTCAACAGCCATGTCCAAAAAATTCACACACAGCACTTTATAAAATAGATTACCAAGAAACTGAATCTGAGTACGTGCAAAAGTAAACACACCGAGTCTTTCACAAAACTCCCACACACAATGTTCATCCTTTACATGATATACAATGAATAGTTAATGTTAATATTGATTACACAAGCATGTTTTGTCCTTCCCAAGTCCTTCATATTGCATCGAAGCTCTAATGTAACGTCACCCCATGCAACAATCTTTAATTGTTCATCCTCCACCGAGGAATCTCGAGTGTCCGTGTCAAGATTAAGCGAACTGAATCAGTAGGTTACACAAAAAGACAAAATAATGCTGTAAATGTCAATCAAAAGAGCGGCTTGGAGGAACTGAAGCTGATTATATACAGTGAAAAAGTGTTGCGCACCTCACAGATTTCTTCTTCGTTTTGTTTTTTATACACTTGTTTCAGATCATCAAACACATTTAAGAGACTGCTATTGCCTCAGTAAAGGTCAGTGGTTATGATTTACCACTAAAGCTGTAGCAACGCTGTTTCCTGCCTTGTTACGATTTCAAAATACCAGGTAAGTGGGTTCAAACGTGAGGAGAAGAAGGGCATTTTTTAAAACGATCAGGTTTAAGTTTGTGTGACGCTTTTGATGCACTACTGATGTGAAATGTCCATGCATGCTACAGATTAATTGGGTAATGTGACTGTCGGTGTTACTTTTATGAGACGTCCCCATCTTGTTTTATTTATTTCTTCACTATAAGAACAGACCAACCATCAGAGAATGAAATGTCAGTGCTCTATTAGGTAGTCAAATAATTAAAAGCCAAATAAATCAGTAGGTGATGGCTTACGTTTCACTTTTGGTTTCCCTACTCCAGGTAGTGCAGGTGTACAAACCGTCTGTACAGCCTAGTGTGAGGCTAAGTGAGATTAATTCGGAGCGACTGCTGTGACATCTGAGTCACAGTTGCATTGTTTCTGCAGCGGGGAATGAACATGTGCTGTATACACGGCGTGGGAGAGCTGTGCCATTCACGTGGTGGAGTTCTTCTACATATTAAAAAAACAAAAAATCCATTGCAGGGAGGTTAATATGGTGATCAAATTGTTTATGCTTTGAGCTGAATGTGTAAAAAGATGACGTGGAAGCGTCTTTTTAGTGTGTCTTCTGATGCCTTTGAACCAAAAGGCTCACACACAGCGGTGCAACGAGGTTTTAAGAAAGAGACTGAGCACAATTGTCATCAAAATGGAGTTCAATGTACCAAAAAATAAACATCTTGATCCTCTCCGAGACGTTTGGGAGAATATTCCGTGAACTGATAAGGCAGAAAAAAGAAAACTTTAAATGGATAGATGTCCTGTTATATCTGCTATAAAACTAATGCAGCATTTCAGATCCAGAAATCTGGACCTGGACCTGCTTTAGGACCACGATGAGTTATCCTGACGTTATACGGGACAATGATGTGAAGCAGAGCAGGAAGCACATCTACGAATGGCTACAACATACCAAACGTTAAGGTCTTGGAATGGCCTAGCTAAAGGCTGGACTTAAGTCTGATTGAGAGCATGTAGCATGACCCAAATTAGGTTCTTAATGCCCATCAACCCTCAAACGCTCCTGATTTTTGAAGAAATTCTGCAAAGGACAGTAGGTCAAAATTTGCTGCCATGTTGCTGCCAAGAAAGTTATTACGTTCTGGTGCTGATTATTTTACTCTCGTTATCATGGTTTGATATTAGAAATGATTTGAAGATCTAAAACACGTTACCGAAAAAAAAAAAGGAAAAAGAGAAGAAATCTGTCGGTTGGTAAATACATTTTCACAGCACTGTAAACGTCACATGAATTAAGTATTTTAGCGTAGGAAAAGAAAGTTTAGCTTCAGTGGCTAAAGCTAGCTTTCACAGCGTCATCAGCGGTAACAAAGTCCCAAAGTCCTTAAGTGCATCATTTTCTAGATTTTGTGCTATATCAATAATAAGTGATGATACAAATAGTTAGAAATCTTGTGAAAATAGACAAAAACAGTGAGAAAACTGTAAAAACAAGAAGAGGAGTCATGTCTGTACTCTTTTTCTCTTTTGCCTTGCGTTTAGAAGCCAGGCACGTGGCAGTATGCCTCTAAGGAGGCCAACAGGATGTAGATGAACCAGATGGAGAGGAACAGGAAGAAGGTGAGGAGCTTGGCTGTCCGTGGGCCCCCGAGCTCGGCGCCCGAAACGCTGGGGCGCCTGCGGTAGAGCAGCACGAGCACGCACACCAGCGCCATGATGGTGAAGAGGGTGACGGAGAAGGCCAGCGAGCCCGGGTTCACCTTGAATGTCTTACCTTTGGTTTTCCAGTAAACGGAGGCGATGGTCCACGCCACCCCGATGCCCAGGAAAACGTTCACCGCGTTGCTGCCCGTCACGTTCCCGATGGAAGCGTCGGCGTACTGGTCCTGGATGGCGGCCACTTTACTCGCAAATGTGTCTGCGGAAGAGAAGACGAGAAAAACTGGGTATGTCTTTAAACTTATGCTACCAGCTGATGACAAATCACAGGGAATGTCAGTGGAGAAAGTCTCAGAGTCACCTTGTACAACTGGAACAGCTCCAGTTTTCCTGGCATTGATTTTTTTCTAATCACACTTATCAAAGCTGTCTGTGAACTGCGGTGGCCTATTGATGGGCACATTGTCATTCTTGGGGAGACTTTTCTCATCAGGATAGAAATCTTTCATTGTGGGATAACGGTAATTGCTTACAGCAACTCGCTCTCGATCTGCAGTGACCCTTCTACCTACAGGAATAAGGTGGTTCAATCTGTGTCTGTATGCCAGTCGTGCACAGAGTGAGTATTGGCTGCCAAACTGGACTCAAAGTAAAGACTGATTTAAGAGCTAATGTCTCAGCAAGATCTAGAAAAAGTCATCCATGCGTTTATCTTTAGTCGCTTTGGTTACTGCAATAGTCTCTTCACTATTTGCCTAAAGAAATGGTCAAAATTAATCAACCTGATCCAGGTCGATGCTGCTCATGTTCTCGCTAAAACCAGGAAGACGAAAAGCATCACCCCTGTTCTGAAGTCATCACAGGCTCCCTGTAGCGCAGAGAATACACTTTAAAATACTTCTGTTGGTTTATAGATCACTGAACAGCTTCGAATCACAATAAATTAGAGACTTGTTGTCGTATCTACCTTCCAGACTCTCAGATCTTCTGGTTCTGGTCTGATCTGCATCCCCAGAACCAGAACCAAAAAAACAGAGAGAAGCAGCATTCAGTTTTTATGCTCCACTAATCTGGAACAAACTTCCAAAAAACGGCAAAACAGCCGAAACACTGAGTTCCTTAAAGCCCAGGCTAAATCCTTCACCTATTTAGAGCTGCCTTCGATTCATAATAACTGGAAGATTGGTCAATGAATATGATTTTGATGACATTTGATAAAATATACTGATATAAAATAAATATATTATCGCCTGTTTCAAAATTTGTGACTGTATTGTGTTTTTATGATATAAAGCACTTTAAACCACCCCATTGCTAATTGCGGTATAAAAATAAACTTGCCTTAAAAGTTGATTTGAAGGACAATATGTTTTTATAAACCTAGTTAAATATGAACCCAGACATGTAAATGTCAGCTAGACGTCTAAAAACAGCGAAAAGGTTAAACCTATAAGGTCAAATGCTTTAGTTACAGATGCCTAGTATTTTGGATGGACTTCTTCAGCAGGCGCTACTTCACAAACGACTACCAAATTCTTACACTCAAAATTGAAAGTGATACTTTTAATTATATCATGCAATGACTAATGATTAATCTAATCCTGGAACAGCTCCATAGACGACCGGTATGGTCTTCAAGGGCATCCTGATAATTCTTACTGGGTAGGATATTACAGGAGCCTGGCACCATCCACTTGCTGTTATCATGTGGCTTCATCTGGAAAAGAGTGACTGAGCCAGGTGGCCCCCGCTGATACAGAGAGCTCACTGATTTGGCTCACAACGCAGATACAAAAGCTTTGCAGAAACACTTTTGACGTAGCATTTAGAAAAACGACACAACTGACAGAGTGTCAGGGAAGAGACTGTGGCAGGCGGAGTTGGGGAAGCAACACATGAGCTGCCGGGGTTAGGAAACAAATTCAGGAGCGGTTTCTTGTTATAACAAGGGCAGATCTTTTTTGTCTCAATTTCACAAAATTACGCGATACAAAACTCGTCTAAATGGGAAACGTTGTCATTTTTGCAAGATTTATGTCTCATTAAAAGCAAAATATGTTCCTGTTTAAACGAGAAAAGACGTGGCAGTGAAACGGCAACATCTTGCAGGATGTTTGAGTGTCGTCTAGCAGAAACAGGACGGAGAATCAGAGGGAGCCTCTTTATGTTTTTCTAAGAAGCCGTAATTCCTGATTTGAAGGACGGGTTGAAATGAGAAAATTTCTCATTTTAACGAGACAAGTCTCCTGAATTTACGTTTTTAGTTCTGGAAGTAAAATGCTACACATATACAGGTATATCATGGCACATTTTAAACATGATTACCAAAACCTCTGAGTAAACGTATTGTCTTTAAAGCTATCAACTCAGTTCAGAGTGACTTCAGACTGTCTTCCATTTTTTGCATGCTTGTGTTCTGCACTCAAATCCGTCAGCCTAATAGATACTCTTGTTGTGCCTCAAAGACACACAAAAAAGATCTAGGAAATGGTGAGATGGGAATACAAGCTGATCGTACAAGTGGAACTGTGTTTTCCTTTGTTTATGTCTTGTTAAGGTGCTAAGTGAGAGCTTTGGAGATAATTCCTCTGACAGCTCAGGAGAACAAGAGGTTACATAAGTCTCCCGGAGCAGCTGCTTCTGCGCCACAGGCGAAAAACCCAGAGGGATTACAGAGCAGGTCGATTCCTCGGCACGGACACCCACCTGGAACAGAGGTGCCGAGGGCAACAAACACCACGGCGGTGACCGAGTCCTTCAGACCGACGGTGCATCCGAAATGCGAGGCCAGGTCGCCTGTCACGGCTGTCAGGACGCCGATGAGGGAAATGGAGACGAAGAAGCAGGCCCAGCCGTTCCAGTACTCGGTCGGGGGCACGAAGGCGAAGAGAACTTTCCAGAAAACCGTCAGGAAGTGCATGATGTAATCGAAGCAGGACGGCAGCCGTTCCTCCCCGCTCTCCTCTTCATCGTCGTCACCTAAGCGGGAACACATTAACAAAAAGTAAAAGCAGTAGGAAGCAGCAGCTGCCTGAAAGAATATGTGGTGATTAACACGTCTTTCTTCTGCTGTTGCCACTGGGGTTTGTGGGTTTTTTCATCACCAAGGAACCCGCGCTGCATAAACCGTCTGTCTACTGTACTTAATGTTATCAAGATGTCATCGTTGTGCTAACGAGGATTCGGGCCCGACTTGACCCATGAGTCATCAATATGCTCCAGGAGGAGGTTACCGATACAGGGGCATCAGTCAAGGCAATTATACCAATTGATGGTTCACACACACAAGCAGGATCTGTGTGTGGTTAGTCGCCATTTTTAAAACAAGTGTGTTCCTCAGAATAATGCAAGTAAAATTCACAATAATGACCCTGTTGGGACAGCTACAGCCTCGTTTTCTGTTCATTTAGTAGATGTTTTACAGACATATAAGAAGCAAGCTGTTGCTAAGCCACCAGTATATCTGCAAAATGATCAGTTTCTCTGATTTTACTCTTTATAGGTTTATGTTTGAGTAAAATGAACATTGTTCTTTTATTCTATGAACTACTGACAACGTCTCTGCATTTATTTGCAGAAAATGAGAAATAGTCAAAATAACGAAAACAATGCAGTGCTTTCAGACCCCAAACAATGCAAAGAAAACAAGTTCATGTTCATTTAGAAACAACAATACTAATGTTTTTAGTCAGACGGAGTTCAGAAATCAACATTTGGTGGAATAACCATGAGGTTTTCAATGGGATTCATTGCAGTTTTCCAGAGCTTTATACACACATTTTAAAATATTTTTTCAGTCAAATCAACAGTTTTGTCTATATGATACCAGATTACATGAATGTGAAATTATATTTCAAATTATTTAATTTAAAGAGGAATTCATCAAATTCAGAGACATAATTTGTAGTTTTATCAATACTTCCTGCCACAACCGGCCCTTTAAAGACGTTCTTGATCTTGACCCAAAATGAAAATGAATTTGACTCTCCTAATTTAAACCACATTTATCACAGAGCCATTAGTCGATCTGTGGCGTTGGAACGTTTCCCCAAATCAAAGGGTTTCCTCAAAACCTTGGGCTTGCCCTACATGCTGGGTAGAGCAGTGAGTAGCAGCAGATGGCGGCTTGTATTAAGTCCAGTTCTGCTGGAGGTTGGTTCCAGTTGAAAGTGAGTCATTAATCTCCTCTGGTGCTGTGTGTCTGTGCAGGAGGCGAAGTCAGTAACTTAACCTGTCGAGCTTCCTGGACCTGACTTGACTTGCCTTTAACCAGTTGGCAAAGAAAATTAATTAATTACACCGGATTACATTTTAGTTCAGATTGAACAGGAATGTGGGTAACTGAATTTGAATCTGTCTATCTGTGGCCATTTATGCACAAGAACTGGACCTGTTTATTGTATGAAGCGCCTTGAAATGACTGAACGAAAATCCTGAATTGTAATTATCATTGAGAGGAAACCTGCTGTGCTGACGGATGAAGCCCATTGTCTGGCCTCCAACAATTTCAGATTCTCGTTTCTGTGGCAGAGTGACCGACTACAAACAAACTATTTGCAAGCAACACTGTGAAAAACAGTGGACCGGGTTGACCGATGCTAAAGTTAGCATCTGCTTCAGTTTATAACCAATAGGAACCAGCTTCAGTGGGTTAAGCTGGTTTTAAAATAAATTGACTAAACTTTTAGTCAATTTAGATTTCTAGTCGTGCTGACAACTCTCGCTCATTCATAAAAACTTTATTGTAGTTGTAAAACCCCCAATAAAATCTAGTCTCATCTCGTTCTCATGAAAAATACTGTCTTATCGTATAACCTTGGTAGCTACATGTACAAATACATCACGATAAAACTACTCTGTTATCCTGTTTTGATCAAAAGCTCTGAAAAACTTTAAAAGCAATTTACAATTGGTAGTAAATCTTTGGGATATCTGTACAATGACAGTCAGAGTACATACTGTACCTCCTACTAATATCCTCATCAAACTCAAGATTTTTCTGAGGGAAAAATCCATGATTGATTCTGTCGCCCTAATCAGTTTAAATATAGCCTCCAGAATTAACATCATATCACATGGACACTTTCTTTCCACCCTTTAGGTCTTATACAGAAAGAATATCGAAAATCATCTGAAAGAAAACAAAATGGTAGAGAAGGACTGATACTTTGTGAAAGAGGATATGTTTTGACGGTTCAGTCAAAGATAGGTCTGGGTCCAAACATACAAAGCTACTGTGAATATCAACATGCACTGAAGAGTCTAATACCTTACAGCAGGAGTGAAGACACATTTTCTGACCTGCAATGTGAAAGAACATCTTTGAAAGAATGATTTTCAGGAACTGGAAGGCGGTAAAACCTGGATTCAGACCGTTCTGTCTTCAAGCAAACAGCATGAGTCAACCCTACACCAGAGAGCTTTCTCTATATAATAACAAGAATAGTTCAGTTTTAAAATAGAGCATAGCTGCAGGATACAGCACAAATGAAAAAATAATTTTGTTAGGTCTACTTTTTTTTAATCATTATCTGCAACAAGGGCACTAAAAGCAGCATATTGGTAAAAATATCCTCCTGATTGCCGACAGTTGTGGTGCTGCAGGTTTTGCTGTTTCCGTTTATTCGCTCAGTACGGGCAAACTCCAACAAGCTGGATCTGATTGTTGTTTTAAAAACATAATTACAATCATGAATCAATGTCTTTACCACTGAGATCGAAATAACGAGTGAAGGTGTAATTTCTGTTCATTTATACAGAATATTCTGTGATAAATTCACAAAGCAGTGATACTGAAGTCGTCTTTTGCAGCTGGTTTGAACACACCACCTCCAGGTTTAATGCAAAGGACACGCAGCATATGTTGCTTTAAAATATATGTAGCTGCAAACAGAATTGCACGAGAAAGAATTTAGATATCTTCCAAATCAAGACGAGAAGCTCATAGAAGGTTAATTGAGTAATCAAATTATTTGTAATAATGTATCTCCCAGACAGAATGATGCAGTGATGGGATTTGCTAGACCTCAGAGAAATAATAACACATCCAGTCAGCATAGTTTCTTTGTAAAGTTGTTATGATTTATGGCTCACCTCCTCTAAGAATAATGTGTATTCGTTTTGTTTAAATTCCCCAAATGATACCAATCTAACCATGTTTCCATCTTTTAGAAAAAATATTGACCAAATTAATGCAAAATTGATCTTGAACTATATGTCACATCTCATCTTTTCTCTGCTGAAATGATTTTTTGTTGTTTTCTGAGTTATAGACTTTTAGACTAATTTAAATATGCAGTAAAAGCACCAGTACTATACAGAACCAGTGTTGAAAGTTAACTGTCCCATCACTTTCTTTTTTATGGAAAGGCTGCTCTGGAAATCCTTACTTTATTTTTGACAATTTTCTACTTGACCATAAAGGAATCAATCAGGAGTGAATGGATTTATTGTCCCACTAAGTTCACATGCATATTGATCCCTTTACTAGCTGAATTTAGTTACAGTAACCACATCTTACCACAAATTATTGATGTTTTATTGCCAAACATTTGTATCCATTTAGTAGTGGGTACTGTTGTGACGTCTAACATTTGCATATTTTACACGTACATCTACTTACAGCTGCTGTTGTTATGGTTACAGCTTCTCAAGAGGACGGTAATGTACCCGACATTAATGACTCCGATGGCGATGACAGTGAGAGCTCTGATGAACTTTGAGACCAACCGCTGGAGACTGCAGGGCTGCTGTGCTTCTGATTTCAGTCTCTCTTTTAAGGAAAGCTTTACTGTAACTTCCTAAAGTTTGAACTGTAACCATACAGGTTTTCATTGCTAATAAAAGTAGTTTGAGGTCAAACTTGTGTCTTTTTTGTATGTGTTGCTGCAATTATCTGTTTTATACTTTGAAAAAAAACCTGTCAATTGGTAGGAATTTTCAAGTTCCGACTACAAATGGAATAATTTATGATTATTGCAGATCATTTTTCAAATTTTAGCAGCATAAGGCAGTTCTTTGATTAGCTTTTTTTCCAAATTGATAAAATTAAAGCTCTGTAAAACAAGGTGGAGATAAAAAATGATTCATTTTGGAAGCTGTTGAGCCTTGCTGAAATGTGTGTTCTTGAAAACAATGAGGTAAATTCACAGCCGGAACAGACTTCCGTATGTCTTCACAAATTTAGCAAAGCGCTTTGTGAATTTACATACTTTCAAGCAAATGTTGCTGACTTTAAGCTGGAACAAACAAAATGAAAACCTCTGCGTGATGAAATTTGATTTACTGTCCGTCTGATTTTGTGTGAGAAAATCTGAAAGTCTCACAAAACAAATGGCTTTTGTGAAAGAGCTGAGCGCTAAGAGTCGCATAAACCTTTCCAGTGGGCCTTATAAGGAATTCAGCACATAATGCATTTTTAATCAGCTGTCAGCTACAAACAGATGCAGCAAATAAACGCTGAATCACCGAAGGGCGTTAAAACTTTAAACTGAGAGCCTCGTCTTTGGGGTTTTAACGCAGAAACGTTAAAACCCCAACAAAGAACAACAGGCAGCTGGCGGGACCTGATCCAGACCCCAAGGGCCCGCCTTCGCCGGGAGGAGCAGATGTTAGCGTTCAGGTCCGTGTGGCTCACCTGCGCTGACGGTGACGGCGCTGACAAACTGCTCCCTCCAGCTGCTGCTGCCCACCACCAGCGCCAGGTTGGTCTTCTTGATCAGCTTGTCCACTGTGCTCTGGAGACGGAGACAAGCAGGCATGAGACACACGTTATCGGCGCAGGCTTAGCAAGAAGTGACACGGGAGACACTGATGAGGTGACTGAGGGTACAATTACCGGCATCTCTCATCCCACTGGGGTGCAGAGTGAGTCACGAAACCAGATTTGGAGGGAGGTGGGGTTGGGCTGGGCTTCATGCCCACAGGAAACAGAACCAGTGAGGGGAGCTGGGAGTCTCACATCTGTATCATGTAGCAGCTTAATTGCTCTTAAATAGTCTTAAAGGAACACAACGGCCAGTTTTACACCAAGGCATCAGTTTACTCTGCAATATAAACCTGTGAACACAGCGAGTCCCGTGGCTGGAACGGGAGTAATAATAAGGCTGATGTCATGGTGATGTAATCAGGGGGTCTCAGATTGGATTAGCAGAGCAAACCAGAGGCCAAACAGGCATCTTCTTCTCAGGTCTGAACCTGCAGAAAAGGCCCTTTTTTCTACAGTAGTTCTTTACTTGCTTTTGTTGTAAAATCCCGTTCGTTCTCTATCAACGTGTTGAGACGTTAGTTTGCAACAAGAACATGCTTCATAATTCAACACAGCTCTTTGGTTGAGTTTAGATATTCATATTCGCTGTAGAAGATGAAATTATGTAATTTGATGAAAATTGCTACAACATTTGCAGACTTCTCTTGGTCTCGTGTCTCTTTCTCTTAAAAGTTATTTAACATTATGCTCTCTACCCTCATCACTTGAAACTTAAAGACTGTGGTATGTTTTGTTTTACTTTATTTTCTGACCTACAAGCTAAATCAGAGCCTCAAAATGCTTCTGCTTTCCATCAAGAACTTTGACAAACTTATCCAGAAAATTGAGACAGAAATAAAGATTCCTCCGCTTGTGGATGTAAATGATAGAGTTGATTCAAAATAACGAAGGGACTTACAGACACATATCCAGCACCATGATAAACTGTTCACACTGTAACTTTCTCAGCACAAAGCCGAAAGGTAATGTGACATGTCTACAGAATAATTCTTCATGTTTTAAATGAGTTAAAGTTATCTAAAACCAGTGTCAACTACATTGTTTATCCACCAGCACAAGATGTAAACAAGAGATCTTGTTTTAGGAGGAGAGTGGTTCAAAACTGCTGGTTTTTAAGTTACCTTGAACTCGTAGGATTCTTCAATGACCACCTCCAGCTTGGTGTGCTCTCCCAGAACCGGACAGCCCATCTTTGACACGTCCTCTGGACCCACCGCCGTTTTGTTGTCATTGGTGTCCCCTGCACAGATCAGCAGAAGCGAAAACTTTGAGTATACCACGAAGATATCTAGAGCCAGGCGTTCTGCGACGTTTCAGAGGTTTGCGAGAGAACATCAGTGAACAAGCAGCATCATGAAGACCAAGAATACAGTAAGTTAGTAGCATTAAATCGGAGAAGAGCCGTAAGAACCTATGAGAACTCTGGAGGAGCTGGAGATATGTAAAGCTCAGGTGGGAGAATTTGGCCCACAAATCTAACTTTTATGGAGGGATAGCAAAGAGAAAGGCAACAGCTGTGCTTCCAGTAACCTTAAATTTGCCCAACTTCACATTTTGAAAATAAATTTGCTTAATGGAAACATTGCAACTAAAAAAAACCTTCTTGTTTTTCAACACGAAGTCTTTGTGCTAGGATGAAACTGCAATGGAAACCCTTCTGTCACATCACATGGGTCATGTGTTCAACAACTGGATGTTACTACTGGAGGAAATGATGAAGAAGATGACAGGAAGTGGTAGGAGGATGATGGTGCGCCACTTTTTTTAATGATGTCGCGTGAACAAACATATTAACATGTGATTTTAAACGCATTTCTTTTTTAATGGAAACACAGCAGTTGCGAAATTGTGTTTTTCTGACCGTCGTGGAATATCACCGAACTTAACATCACCGAACTTAAGCGCAAACAGCTGGTGATGAGAGAAAGCAGTAAAAACTCCCAGTTCTGTCACAAACCATGAAAGAGACACAGACAGGGCTTGTGGAAAAAGGCAGTCTGGTCACATGAGACCAAAATGCTACTTTCTGACCCTCCAAAACTCGTGGCAGAGAACTGAATTTAGCCTCTCTTCCATCAGAGACTCATGACTGAAGACTCACCGTGTCTCTGTCCCACCTCCAACAGCACGGGCTCCTCCAGCACAATCGTGAACGTCTTATTCTTCTCATATTCCTCGTCATCGATTATCTTCACATTCAGCAGCTTCCTGGAGACAGACAGGAAACGAACAAATAAAACAATGAACTGGTGACAATTAAACGTTTTAATCGGCTCCTTTATAAACATCAGAGTCAGGAAATCTTTTTTTTTTTTAAAGTAGCACACTTTAAAAAACAAAAAAACACTTGATGATTATGTCCATGATTTATTGCAGAGATTCGGGTAAAACAAATGTTTCAGCCTACACAGTGAATCATTAAACTGTTAGGTAAGAGGGTGGAAGCTGAAGTGCTCCACAAAATATCCTGTAATGCCCAGCAAAATGTGTTTTTTTTTTATTCTTTCCCCCAGCACTCCACAAGAGGGCGGACTCCTTCTACATCATTAAGTCCATTAAAGCACGAGCGTGTAGCGAAATGGCCCACACCCCTCCCACACACTTCACATCCTAATTCAGATTACCAGAGAAGTTCGCTGTGGAAATTAGAAGCGTTAATTTGCAGGGGAAAAACCCAGCAAACTCCCAAACCTCACCCAGAAACGCATTTCTTACATCTGAATGCAGCACAAAAACACGAGGTGTCGAGCTGTGACCACCATATTTCTTTTTCTTCAGCACCGCTTCACTCTCCTACGCTGTCACAGCCCGTCTCTCTCTCTCTCTCCCTCCCTGCATCTCCCTAATGATATGTGGGTGGTTGTCTATTTCTGTCTACACACATACACTCAGGGTCTGACAAGGCGCAGGGAGAACGTTCACTCGCAGAACACAAGATATTTTATTTTAAACACCCGCTGTTTAATGTCAGGGAGAGTCATGCCAGTGGGAGCAGAGTGAATCGCTGCAAAGCCTCGGATCCTCACAGAGAAACAGAGAAAAAGAAGAGTTTATGTACACGCATGGTAGTTTACTTTGAAGCTTCCTGTTTAGGTCTTAAAATAAAATAAAAAAAGTGAAGGTTCATGAGGCAGTGTTTGCCCGCTAACATGAGCTGATTAAACCGTGGAAAATGTTTCTGTTACAAATTAAACACGGTTTATTATTTAGCCGTTTTATTAGAGTACAGCTTACCTTTTGGACCTTTTTACCACTTTGTATGAAAACTAGCTTAATCCTCAAAGATATTCACGTGACGCCATCATGCAGTAACTTCAGATTTATTGATTGTTCAGTCAGGACATGAATCTCGTGTAAACTGGGCCATCACTCCATTCACACAGATGAATAAATTGGTATAAATTCATATATAAAACTAATGGGAAAACACGTCTATCAGTATTCCCAATAATACTTGTTCGTACATGATTAGGTCAAACCAACGTTAAAGCATCGACATTTATCAACGCGATAAAAACCATAAAACATGACCAATGTACCTGCTTTTAAAAAACTATTATATGTATTATAATATATTTAGTCAGTATGAGTATGGTTGCATTTCAAATTTTTTCTCTGCTTTATGATATTCTTCTGTTTTCTGCTGTGTGATATCCTGACGTTTTGATGTTTTCTGAACATTTTGGTTGAAAAAGGTTAAATAAAGGTTATATAAACATAATAAATTCACCTCATCTTCACAGCACTCTATTAGAAACCAGTTAGGGCTAATGGGAGCCTTAACTTTAGAGGACTCTTGAGTAAACTCCATTACCGCAGCACATATGAGTGGCACATTACTACCATCCTGCAAAATTTTCTGTTGTGGAAAAAGCTATTTTACCAAACACTGTCAGGTGAAATCATTCAATCAGGTTTATTCATATATTGTGCACAATACAGAGAGCTTGTAGGACAATCAATAATGAAGCAGGACTGGATGAAAAGCTCTGCCAGGCAGAGACAACACATGAGTTTTATACCAAAGATAAGGAATTCAAAACAAGGTGCGAGACAGTCTGGTTCTGATGCAGCTGTAGAAAACAACTTCCAACCTTGTACATGCAACCCAAATAGTTCTTTTGGTGAGAGTTCACAAGCATTTCATATAACATGATCGGCAGATGTTAAATTGTAGGAATTTTCCACCACGTTTTCCGACATGCCAAACAAATGCATGACAACCTGCCTTAGCTGGTGATCAAATTGTGTATTCTGCAGCGTCAGATGCGAAAAGGAGTCGCTGGAGTGTTGTTTATGTAAGCTGCGGCTCTTCTTTTACCATGGAAACGCAGGCAGTGTGACAGAGCATTTAGGTTTCAGAAAAGTTTACGCAACAAGGCCTAATGAGTGATGGTTGCTAAGCAAAAATACAGTTTCAGTCAAGTTTGCAAACTCATTTGTGAAAACATGGAAAAAAAAGAAGTTTTTGTTCAGTCTGGAATAATCTCGTTAGGTTTCAGTGATTCAGTGGATGTAAATAAAAAAAAAATTAAACTACTCTATTTTTTTTACAAACAGAAAAACAATTTTGGTAAACCACTAAATGGTGTTTTAAATATAGCTATCAGTGAATAATAAACTAATTAAGTGCTACCTGAAATGTTATTGATTTTAATCAAATATGCAGCTTAAGATTCAGGTTATATGAGTCATTTTAATTTACTGTATGAGTTTATCTGATCACGCTGAGGCTCAGGTGTGCCGACTTGAGAAAGTGCAGAAAATTATGAATCAGTTTTGAGATCAGAAGTTGTTCCAGAGAGAGCCGTGCTAGATAAAATAGCTGACTAGTTGGAAAAACACTGACAGGTTAAATATCGATCGCCTTCATTTACCGAGAAGCAGAGTGTATTTCTTCGAGAGAGTTTGGAATAACTTAAACACAAAATCAACCAACATCACAAAGTCTGACAGACTGATTTTATCCCATCCTGATAAGTTTTAGATTATGTTTCTCATTTTCTATATATTGGCTCATAAGCTACTGCTTTGCCCAGTTTGGGTTTTAATTAAAATATGGGTTTAGTTCATGTTCATGCTGTGATTTTCTAAGGCATAAAGGTTGCTGTTCAGTTCTTCGCCTGGCGAACATCGAGTCAATTTCCACACAAAATCCATCCCATCATATCTCCTGTGGTACTTCAAATCGGTGCTATTGGGAGTTGTGGAGCATTCCCTGCATTAAAGTTTAATGTGAGGTGTTTTGTTTCTGCATCTCCTGCCTGGTTGGATCCAGAAGGCCATGTCCTTAGGCTGACCCACAACATGCCTGGATAAATAATAAACAAAAAAAAGCTGTTTTGTTTAATATGCAGAAAAACATTGGAACCATCTTTGAGACTTATTTTATTCCACCTGTTTGGCACCAAGGACAGCATATTTCTGATTTTTTTTTTTCCATTCATTCATGGGAATCTTATTGTTTTTCCACTATGCAGAACTGAAGGTAAGTGTTATTTTAAAGCTTTTACAGGTCTTATGGGAATTGAGGAGCATAACATCTCAAGGTTTATAGAAATAATTACTCTTGCGGTCAATTTCTTCTTCTTCTTCTTCTTCTTCTTCTTCTTCTTCTTCAGTTGTCTCGTTGTAATGGTTACATAGTTTTCCCATGGGGGAATGTTCTGAAAAACAATCTCCTCATCCATTTCCTGTTTCTGGCCATTTGTTTTTATTTTTGTGTTGCCGTCCATTTCCTGTTGTCTCACCGCAATGCCTCTTGTTTACTATCCTACCACTACGGCACTAAACCCAGGATGAGATTCTGACTTTATAAGATTTAAGGCTGAGAACAGCAGAAGAACAGAATGGAGGAGATTATAAATAAATATAAATAATGTAATTAACCTTGATATGGACTGAGTATGAAAGGGCGAAGGTCAGACAGTGACTCTAGTCCTGTAGTAATCATCAGTTCTCATTGTTTTATCACATCTGAACTGTAAGTGATTGAGATAATTACCAGTTTATAGCAACATTCAACGTCTTCTGCTGTATTCAAGCAAAGTCACTGACAGTTAGGATAAAAATATCAATGAAATCTTTCAGTTTTATGCTGATTCACAAAGTTTGCAGAATTAATCTGCTCATAAAGAAAATAATTATCAACTAATCAAAAGTAAAATGATCAAAGTTTTTAATTCTAATTAATTAAATTCTTTTCAATAGTACGGTGGCAAGAAAAATAAGTTATATTTAATATAGGTCAAATAATTTTTTTAAATTTAAATTTATTTATTTTTGGTTGGTTGGTCTCTTGCTTTTATTAGATTTAAAAATCATGCATGAGCTGACCTTTATTTGCATAAAGTCTATTTTCTGTCGTCAGTGTTTTCAATGAGTAAAAGAAGAGCATTATGTGACTTTGGGGCTCATCAGTGCCCCCTATAGGCCATACTTTTCACCTTACACTGCACATTTATGACCAATTAGACTAAAGATGCCACACACATTTTTGGGGGTTCATTTTCAAACTTTCCGTACACAAGACAAATAAGAAAAACCACAAGTCGAAACAAGCACAGAAACAGATAAATAATATTTTAGTATAGGATACAAGCTTATCGTACCTTCGCTTTGTTATTTCAATTTCCAGCTAAGTTTAACACACACATAAAAGGAAACATAAAACTGTATTCATTAAATTATAATTTCTTTAGAAAGACTGTGGAATATCAACACATATAGTATATGTGCAATCAAACATGCCAGGTCAGTCTGATACAGCGGTAATGGAGGTTATTAGAAAGAGATCTGTTGCCAAACAGCTAAATAGTCATTTATAGTAAATCTGAGTCTTTTTTTATCCTACACTATCTTCTCCTTAAAGCCCTCTGGAGGCACAGAGACGGTTATAATTGATTGTTATCGGACATGTACTCAGTTATTGGATAACTAACTTGCCATATGAGGCCCAATCAGTCTTCTAGCTTCAGTCTTTTAAACATATGAGCTTTATTACCTTTACCTTCCCTCATGACATCATTTATGTTCCTTTAAGAGAATGATTTTGCAGAAGGATGGTGTTGTGCCTCAGTAACCTGGCGGAGTGATATAATGTGAAAGAATCATGTCTCCAAACACTAAAGCACCTGAATCTCTGCTGATGGTCTGCTAGCCTGCAGGCTGTGACGTTAGCTAAACTGAAATCACCGTGTTTTTGAACAAACATTCAACTATCTTTGTAGTTTCGCTGTGAAGATTGACAAAAAGATGGATCCAGAAGGCATTTGACCCAGTGTTAGATTTATGCCTTGACATTGTGTTGGTCTGACAGAATGAAGGGACTTTTTTCCATTTCTCTGGGATTATCGCATAGCGCTTTAAAGATTCACAGAAAAAGAGCCTCTGAAGTCTGACTCCAGCTTGAAGGCTGTTTAATAAATCAGCAGTCATTTCTGTGAATATTTCCCACTTTTCCTTCCATTGGTCTACACGTCAAAGAGCCGCCACCTTGTTTTCACGTCATCGTTTTTGAATTAGTGAGAGAAAATGAACATGCGTTGTGACAGGCTGTGAAAAGTCTGAACTGATTGAACCTCACACGGCTGACGGCCCAGTTAAAGGGACAGTTCAGGTTTTTGGAAGTGGGATTTTGTTGAGAGTTTATGAAATGTAACTTAGCAAGTTCGCTTTGTGGGGAAACACAGATTGGTTATTTTATCAATAAAACAAATCAGTTTTTTCCTCAGGCACTTATCACTATTTACAATGATGTTCATATGGAAAAAGAGGCTGGAGGTCTCTGAAATACCAGCCAGTTGTTGGTTATGTTGTAAAGTTGAGAAAGTTTTATATCTATGTTTAGTTTTTGAAGCAGAAGTTATTCTGTGCTTTGTTAGCACAGGATAACTGGAAACGCCCTAACATGTTACGAAACAAAGTTTCAACAAGTCATATCAAAATAAAGGTAAATATATTGTCTCATAAAGAATGTGCATAAAGGTGAAGCAAATAACTGGCATAGTAAACAAAAAAGAGTCTTAAAAGTTGGGCATAAAGGGAATTTTATGGATTGTTTTGTCCTGATCCAGAAGATATTTTTATGTAAAAAAAAATATGAAAAGAGAGTTAAAAATGAAGGAATCGCTGAGGTGAATCCAGAGATGAATGAGACGACTAAATCTGATGGTTAGAGTTACTGTCAGTCTTTTGCCGACAGGAACAAAAGTTGCAAACTCTTCTGGGAACTGGAAGCATCTTTGTCACTAATATCCCACAGCATGAATGAAAACAAACTTTTCTCCTTCAGGTGATGATAGAAGAAATGTCAGGGGATCGTTAATGCCAGCAGCAAACAGACAAATGTGCTGAATAGTTATTAAGATGTTTCAGTTTGGGATTAACTGTGAATCATATCTGTGCAAAGCTGTGCCACGAAGCTAGAAAAAAAAAGAAAGAAAGAAAGTGTAGCGTAATTACCTGGAGAGTTAAAATTAGATTGCTGTGTGCACAAGCTAGAAGAATGGCGGTCTCACATTAGTGCTGCTTAAATGAAGCAGAGCTTTCCTTCTCCCTTAATGAGACTGGAAGGAAGATGATTTGTGAGCTGCTGTGAACCTGTTAGTCAACGTTTACCGCATCGCTTCCATCTTATCCAGGTTGTCCGCGCATCCTTCAAAAGTCTTAAAAAGGCTTAAATTAACGTATCTAAAATCAAGGTCTTAAAATGTATTAAACTGAATAAAAAATGTGATTTATCCTTCAATATGTTAATTACAGGACCTAAATTGATCTATTTAATCTTGTATGTGTAGTTTTTCTAATGGGACTGTCCAATTTGGCAAAAGTTTGAGTTTGTTGCGTTCTGTGACTCCAGGCGATTGAGGCTACCGCTAGTTAGCTGCTAACATACCCTTAATAACTAGCTAGCTATCTTTTTAGCATTTATCACAGGTAAGCATAAATTTATCAGCAGTTGTACGTCGTTTGTTTTCACTATTGACTCACTTCTGTTGCCAACCTATGCTAGGCTACGTTCTTCTAAGCTAGGCACTGCAGAGTCTTTTACGATGCTTGGTTGCGTAGAATAGGATCGTCCAATCATCCACTGCATTTAGAGTTTTTTCTATCTTAGATTTCATTCAAGGTGGCCTTACAAAAGCTCTTAAAAAGTCTTAAATGTGACCTGCAGATCCCCTGTCATCTGTGTGCATCCAAAAGTGCTATTGATCGTGACTACATTAAATGCGAGCAACAAAGAGCATCGTATCAGGGCATTGGTTTCCCCTTTTGAGAAGGGAAACAGCCTCAACTCTTTCATCTTTGGTTATGTAATTGCGCCGATTACCCACTTCAACCCTGACAAGAGTGAACGGGTTGCACATTTTGAGGTGGCAAACAAAACCAGATGCGCGCTTATCCTCGATACGGATCTTCCTGTAATCCGCAAGCGCGGAATCACAACGCTTTTCCATGTCCGCTTGTTTATTTCAGTTCAGAGGTTTGTGTCTGTACATCATAATCTAGTTACCACAGGGATGCATTAAGATGGCAAATATGATTCAACTGCATGCAGAGATTTTAAGCCGTTCCTCCTGGCTCTGTGTCAAAAGCTTAAAAACTTGGCTTCCTCCCCGTTTTTCTCTTCTGCGTGCTCAAACGTCGACTTGTACACAGAAAGGAGCGAGCGGAAAGCGTGAGACGCTGTAGCTGGCGCACACAAATACAGAGAGGACGGGCCCTGGAGGCCCGCTGCAGAGTGTCAGCTCTTTGTCCCAGTTGCTCAGGGAAATATTGGGTAAGAAAAGCCAGCTCTGTCTGAAACATGAACTCTGGCAGCCAGCAGAGCAGCAAGCACTGCAGAGAAAGTGGCAAGTCTCTGTCGATAGTGAAACACCTGGACAATTAGCTACAAAACGGAAATTCAACTGCAACTCATGTTTTAGTTACAGCTTATTTTTCAGGCAAAACTGAACCAGGTGACTGGTTGAAAACACTGCATGCAGGAATTTAAGTAAAAATTATAAAACCGAAGGGAGGAAGTTTTATCAATAAAATCCTATGTACCACAGCGCAAACCCTTTGAAAACCTTTGCACGTCCACACACCTAACGTTCCTCTATATTCTTCTTCACAAGACAGAGCTTCTGTAAAAAAAAAAATCAGACCTGTCAGATGTAGGTCTGCACAGAGCCATAAAGTCTCAACAAAATACGCCAAAGTTTGTGGTGGTTATGTAGCAAAATGTGGAGAAAATCAAAGTGTGTGAACACTTTCAAAAAGGGAATCATTGTGTTAAATCCTGCAGCTGTAATTTCTTAGTTTTTGATTTGTTTGCTATTTTCCGAAGTGAAAACGAACACCATGTGGACTCTGACTTAAGCTCTTGCCTAATCACAAGCCTGCACCCTGATGTTCAGCATAAAGGAGCCATAAACAGCCTCAGGTGGCGAGCAGAGTTGAAGGCTTTTCATAGAAATAGGATTTGAAAATTAACTCAGGGTAAGTTGGTGGGGGCGGGGTGGGACTTTACTCGATCTGCCTCTCGAGATCGGGGATCTTTAATCAAAGATTTCCACTCATGATCAAAGCGCCCTCGCCTTCGTGCTTCCCTTCCTTCGCGTCGCCTTTTTAATCCGAGGAGCACGGGAAAAGCTCAGCGAGTCTTTGGCATTTTTTCCCCTTACATCTGCAACTTGTATTCTTCTCATGAACTTCTTGTGGCGAACTGTCCTTCCCTGCCGGATCTCGCTCTCCATCGTCATCTGAAAGAAGCATGACTCCAGCATAAATTAGGCAGGCGCTTGAGTCTCTGCAGCCTGAAGATCTTGGTTCGGTAGTTGAGGATTTTATCCACAGCTTCCTGTTTGATTGCAGACACACGCTGCCCGACTCTAATCTCTCATTGTTATACACTCCTGACTCATTATCTGCAGCCGTCTGCAGCTTGCTCAGAACTTCTGGGACTCTCTCGACCCCTCGTCAGCCGCTTTAATTGCCTCAGATGCTAAAGAAGTTCCCTTTAATTCGCCTTCGGAGTGGCGTTTTGTTTGATGTTTGAGGTTTAAAGAAGTGGAATCAGCACATGCAGGCGCGCCATGATTGCAAATGAGAAGACAGAAGCAAAGTCAAACATACAGAGCAATCTGTTCGCATCTCAACTCCACTACTGCGAGGCAAAGTAGAGAATTAGGTGAGCTCTCGGTTCTCTCTGACACCATGTATTCACCTGCCTTCCCTCCCACTCGAGCCGGCCCACACCATCCGCCTACACGCGGCCCCTGAAACTCTCCTCGCGCAGACGCGCTCCATTCTTTCCTTTTGTCCTCCAGTTGAGCTGCTATGCGTTCTGTGATGAGCTTGACATGGCGAGGGTTTTGTTTGTCTTTAAGATGAGAGGAAAAACATAACCAGAGAGAGAGAGTCCTCTGCTTGTGAAGTCATAAAGCAAATGCAACCTACATGTAGTTACTATTAACACCAGCTACATACAGGAGACAAAGAGTACCTATGGAGTACACTGTTGGTATGAAATTATTTTTATTTCAAAATCTCAGCATAATGAAAGATTTTTTTTCTTTTGCTTTCTGGAAATTGTGAATTTCACAAACATTAAGGCTGCTTTCATACTGAAGGTCTTCCTTTTTTGTTGTTGCTGAAATCCATTTGTGTGTGTGTGTGAGTGTGTGTGTGGTTGTTCATACTACTAATTAAACCCGACTGAAGTCTCACTGCAGTCGGGTTTGGGGTTTGTGTCCCTAAAGCGACCCACATGCACAGAAGAAGAGCGTTGACGTCACACAGCAGAGCACTGCTTACGGAAGTAATAACGGATGGAGTTGTTTATGGATCAATTTATAAAGTTTCTTCGGCAACGAGAGCCGACAGTATCGTCTCAAAATCATAGCAACGGGCAAGAAGCTAATAAAGATAAAGCACAGCCAATAGCGATGACTTTTTGTGGAGCATTGACTGTAGTTTCTGACCCAACCAAGAGTGGCGGGACTGCAATGTGTGTGATGCGCTCCAGTGTCACAGACTTCCTTCTTAAGCTCATAATTTTAATTTTCAGCCATTGTTTACACCCTAATTTCCACGTCTGGCTTTTTATGGTGCAGAATTATGACCCATATCTCATAAAAATGACATAAAAATCAAATAAAATTTGGTATGACTCTTGCAGCTGGCGGGAAAGTGTTATTATTCACATTAAATGAGTCCCACACTGAATGCCACTAGTCCAAAAGCAGGAGGAAGAGATTACCGTCCTCGTTATTATGAAAAACACACATGAAAATCCAACAGCCAGAAATTTGCTGGAGGTCAGATTTTCTAAAGGTGTAATTTGTAGCTGGAAAAGTGTGTGAGAGAAAGGCCTCCGACAAACCAGACTACGCTAAATGTCTAGCAGAGTACCATGAGAAACTTGTGGAAGGATATTCAAAGTATTTGACCTTAATCATGCAGTTTCAACGTTATATCTACCAAATACAAATGAAATAGATGTAAACCTTTGAATCTGAATAAAGCTCAAACAACGTCTCTCTCGTTCTGGCCTAATTTTTCCAAAATAGCAAATGTTTAGCTTGACTTAAAATCAGTGAGGGAAAAAAGGCCAGCAATTTGATGTAAGCTGTATCTTTGGGCCTGTGCAATCCTTTTTATCTGCCTCTGAGTTCTCTGTTTGGAAGAATCACACAGGTTTTCATCTCACACACCTGTTTGTGAAGCTTCCTCTGTACCTTCCTTGCTTTTCCTGATTTCTGTCCTCGCTACTCTGTCGCTCACATGCTCTCCCCTTTGTTTTCTGCAGGGGATCTACAGTGTGGCACCACAACAAAACATCAGACGCTCAGCGCAAATCCCAACGGGCTATGTTTTTAATTCTCTCTATTCATTCACAGAGTGCTGTTCCTGTGCCTCTAATTCTCCTTCTTCTTCTCTTCCATCTGTTACAATGTGTCATTATCTGCGGCTCAATTATATCCTCTTATCCTCCCACCTCTTCCCCCCTGAAAGATCTAAATTTCTCCAAGCGAAGGTATCTGTGACTCATAAAAATAGCCCCTGCATCCGTTTCCAGAATAGGCTGCGTACAATAAGAAGGACTGTTTAGCATAACCAATGTGTGGGCTGTGATGTTTAACCAAGTGATGTGGAGCAACGGCGTTTTTTAAAAAAAGCAAAGGAATTAGTGCTTACATGGTTTCGTCGTTCTGGAACTCCAGCTTGCCGGAAACCTCGTCGTAGTCCTCCCCCGCTTTGGCGGTGCCCTCGACGGTGTGGTAAGGCACGGCCACCTTCCCCCTGGCGCCGGACGTCCTGTGCACCTTCACCTGCATGTTGCCGACGCTCTCGCTCACCCTGGTGGAGTTGCTCTTGAACGTGAAGATGCCGGCGTGGTCGTCGTCGTAGATGGTGACGGTGGCGACGGGGGCGCTCCCCAGGGCCGCCTTGGGAGGAACGTGCGAGGAGAGGCCAACCGTGCTGTTGCTGGACGTGATGGAGTTGGGCTCCAGGACAGAGACCTCGGCCCGGTGGACAATGCGGGGGTTGCTGAGGCGCACGTAGAAGTGCTCGTCCTCCTCGAAGATGTCGTCGTCTATGACTCCGACGGTGAAGTCTTTAGTCGTCTCGCCAGGCTTGAAGATCAACGTGCCCTCGGCAAACTCGTAGTCTGAGCCTGCAGTGGCTGTCGCATCCTCGGTCCGGTAGTCCACCTGTGTGCCATGGGTGAAGAGACTTCATTAAATATTTAGAGAGTGGAGCTTTAGCAAATCGCTGACTGGTTAATATTTCATAGGTTAAGTAGTTTGGGTTGGTTTTTATTTCACACTGAGGATTTAGAATATTTTCACATTTACAGAGCCTGGCAACAGTTTTCATACCTTTGACCCTTACGATGTATTTTATTAGAATTTTAAGTGCCTAAGACAAAGTATATACATATGGCTTTATTTTATTATGTTTTGCAAATAAATATCTAAGAAGTGTGGCTGCATTGGATTCCAGTCTATCTGTCATGTCAAGTCAAATTTATTTATATCTCATATTTGAGCAACAAGGCAGTTCAAAGTGCTTTATATGACAAAAACAACTTGTACTTTCTCAATGCCAGGAACAGCATCATCACTGAACTCGTGACAAGTTCATGGTCACTGCGTTTTAGTTCTCACCTTAACTGTGCAGCCAGCCTCTCCTCCATGGCGGCTCACCGTCAGCTTCAAGGACCCGCAGTTCTCAAAGCATTGGTAGTGAGAGGGGTCGAACTGCAGGTAGATGGTGTTGGGATCTTCTTCCTGCCCGCTGGCCTCATGGCAGCTCACCACTTTCCTGGCCTGGTCAGCCGCGTGCTTCTTCAGAATGTTCCCGGCTCCGATCATCATGCGCGTGGCCTGAATGCGATAGAAGGCCCGGCTCTTCTGCTGCTGCACCAGCACTTGGTAGTTGGCCATCTCAATCAGCTGCTCCATGTCTTTGTCTGGATGCCTCTGTTTAAGGTCCTTCAAGGTGCGGGCCATCTCCCGGCGGGCCTCTTCCTCTTGGTCTTGCTCTGCGCTCATCCCTCCACCTTCCTCCACCCCCCCCAGCATTCCATCCAGAGCCTCCTTGTTGTGAGGGTGGGAGTTCGCGCCCTGCCCGTCCATCTCCAGGTCCATTTTGGTAAACATGGCGTCACCTTCGGACTCGATGATGATGCCACGGTTCTTGTCGGTGCGGTAGCGCTTGTTGACGTACTTGTAGAAGAGCAGGCGTCGGTCTGCGATCCAGGCTTGCAGCACGCAGAGAGGGAAGAAGAGGAAGGTGAGGACCGCCTCCCAGACCTCCACCTCTCCGGGGGAGACGACAGACAGGATCAGGTACAGCCAGATGTAGGCGAACACGCTCCAGGCGGCAGTGACAAAAAACACCCTCAAGTGCTTTATCTTGCGGGTCTCGCCTTCTGGCACCACGTAGACACAAATGGCAATAATAATAAACATGTTGAACGCGGCGCTGCCCACGATGGTGCTAGGCCCCAGAGACCCAGCTTCAAAGTTGTGGCCGACCACTTCGATGACGGACAGCAGGATCTCTGGCGCTGAGGAGCCGAGAGCCATCAAGGTCAGGTTGGACACCGTCTCATTCCAGATGCGCACGGTGGTCGTTGTCGTTTCGCCGTTCGGCTTTTTGATGGTGATCTCCTTTTCCTGAGAGGTGATGACCTCGATGGAAGACATGAAACGATCCGCAATGATGGACATACCCAGGAACATGTATATGAGAGCCGCAAAGTAAACAATGGCGCGAGCCACCTTGTCACCAACCGCAGGGTTCTGGGGGTTCCACATGGGCAGCACCACGCCCTCTGAGCAGTTGTCCTCACTGGAGCAATTCTTCGGGACGTCGCGGGTGTCTTCATAGCCGGAGCTGCCGTGGGAGAAATGAGTGACTCCTGGCTGAAGAACCAGCAAGAAGGTGATAAACATCCATGGGGTGATGGGTCGTGGTAAACTCATGGTGCATTTGTCTGAAGTCATGATCAGATTTGGAGTCTTCTAATGCTGGAGATCAAATCGTGTCACATTTGAAGGTTTGTGGAAGGTTCCTCTGCAAGAGAACAGAAAAAAAAGATTTAATATTTAAGGAGTATTCTAGATCCAGTGCCTTACATTCAAAGTTTTCACACTTTGAATGTAAGACTGGACAATATGGCTGAAAAACGTATCACGATATAAGCATTTCATTTGAGTTGAGATGGATAATTACTGATTAGTTTATTCAAGATATCTGAAATACTGCTGATGAGGTCGCATGATCTTTCCTGTTTTATCCAAAGTTTTCGCTCCAAGGTGTTTGTTATCTTTAAGCAGTTTCAAGGCCAGGTGGTGAAACCTGAAACTGCTGCTGTGCAAGTTACTCAACAACTTGTTGCTAGGTAACAAGGTGGCATCAACTAACTCACTCAAATGTGAGAGTTTGAGCGGCTAAAGCCTTTCCTCTGCCTACATCCTCCAGAATGCCGTGCGTTTCTGGGGGAAATGGAAAAAACCCCAAAAAACAATGAATATTTTTCCTTCATTTCTGTGCATTGGTCAATCAGGTGAAATCCAACCACACAATCATTTGAAGTTTGTAGCAACATGTCAATGAAGTTGCAGGCGAATAAAAGACAATCATATTAAATTCGTTTTAGTTCTCTTCCTAAAATGAAGAGAACCTCTAAACAAAAAAGTAGGCAAAAGCAATCAGAGCTATGCACTTTTATATAAAAGTGCATAGCTTTTATATGCACTTTTGTTCGGTCCAAGCCTCTGGCATCTACTTTTGGTTGACTCACAGGTATTGAACAATCCAGTTAGACTCCTACACATATAATTGTCCATTGTGTGCAGAGAAACTGCAAAAATGTTGCACTCTGCACCTGTAGTACAGAGGGGAAAAGTGACTAAGTTCACTGCGTACGCTGTAGTCAGATGAAGATCCAGAAATAATCTTTCTTGGTATTAAGAGAAAGCAGGAAAGAGCTCTGGTCCCTGTGCAAGCTCTTCTACATTATTATTTAAAAGAAAAACACTCCCAGTAGCTCATGAAAACTGCATGGGAGAGACTGCTTAATGCTAAAGCGTAGTAAACACCTCTAGTTTTGCGCTTTACATAACCAATATCAGGGGAAGACCTTAAAATAATCCTACAGTGGCTTTCTTGGCAGCCGGGTTTTAACAGCTTTGAGTTGAACAATCCAGGCAGCAGCGCCGATGCCGCCCGGGCAATTAACATCTGCAGCGACGTGAGCGGCGAGAAACAGCCCAAGAAATGTCAATTAATTTAACCGGTGCCTCCTAATCAAAAATTTAAGACCACCTCCATCCCAAAATAGGTTTCCCCCATCAGCAGGGGGAGATTCACGTTGCTTGACGTACAGCACAGGCTCTCGTTGGCATGCAGCAGAGGAGAGCTGCATCCTGCACTCTGACCTGCCTAACAGGAGAGCACGTTTCCCCATCGAGATTTAATTTCACGGGAAAGACGGGAGAGCAGAAAAACACAGATGCACAAATTAAGCTGGAATTATTATTATTTTTTTTTAACTGCAGCTCATAAGGGAAATAACAAACCGACTGTATTTGTGCATCTCAGTGTTACGGCTTGGCAACACCTGTATGCTCATCGCAGTGAGTCAAATGCCAGCAGGGTTCGGCGCCACGGACGGCAACAAAGCAAGTCGAAGCGGCAAAATTCACCCCGCTCGGCTGCAGATGCATAAAACAAAATGCAGTCCTTTTCATCTGGCACACAAGCCTGCACAAATGTGTGAGTGGGTGACGTTTCTATGGCAAAGGCAAGCTTTTCAACTGGTAGTGGAAGAGCTTGAAATCCAAGCACTTCTTTTGACTACGGTATCAAACCACAGAGTCTGTGTGGCTCCTTCGTTGTTCTGCAGTGGATTTCTCAACAAAACAATCCCCTGAACAACTAGCAACAGATAAATAAGGTTCATGTCTTGCTTCACTGGAGTTTTGAAGTCAAAGAGTGAAATATTTAACCTTCTTTGCATTTCATTGATTATGTGAAACAATGGCAATTAAAACAGAATAGAAATATCATTTCTTGTCCCACAGAGCTGCAGGACATTCAATTGGATCAGAAAGCAAAAGGTAAGTGGAAGCAAGAAAAATGTAAAAACAGAAAAATAAGACAGACTTAAAGCAAGGTATATTACCAGAGTAAACTTCAGCTCTCTGTACTGAGAGGTTATAAAATTGACTTTTTTAAAAAAAGTATTCATCATTGGATGATCCGTTAAGATTTCATTTAAAAAAAAAAACTCATTTCAGTTTTTAAAACAATAAAATGAACAGAAAGGTAGCACAGACCGAGTTAAACTGCGACGATTTAATCCTCCGACATTTTTCTTTCTGCCAAGCAGAGGTTCAAAGGTCAGCAAATAAACACTTTTGCACATAATGAGTCATTTTGATGCCTGCTTGCTCTTGTTTTGAGTCTGTCTGTGTAAGTGTGCACACACAGTCACGGTAAGAATCGAGAGTTCTCGCAAATGCCACGAAGGAAAGTCACCAAGACGAAGGAAAACAAAGGAGCTTTGACAAAATTAATAAAACCTCCGTTGGCGCCCCTGGTATAGTTACGTAAAACTTAGTGTCACAGTTTTTACTCAAGTTTATCTTACAACATGTTGGAACTCACTGTGAGCAAAAAGTGGCAACATGGGGTCAGCGAGTCTCTGCAGCAATCATCAGGTGATGTTTACGCGCCACCTGGTTGCTTGGGAGGAATACCAGAAAACAACTTCCTGTCCAAAACCAGCAGCGTGTGTGTTTTGTGCGACTCGTTTTTCCGGAACATGCGTATTATTTGAGCCTCATCCCAATCAATTAGCAGAATGTTGCAACTTTAAATAGCAAAGAATCTCCTGATCTACTTACAATATTACAAGAAACCATGAAGAAATTAAATGCACTTAGTGGTTCATAAAAAAAAATTAACCACTAAAATATGTTCATGTCCAAACAGACAAGCAATGAGGAAGCCAAATAAGATTTTAGAAAAAGATGATATTGTTGTAAAGAAAAAAAAATAGACTAGATTTATCAGAACAGCTGGTTAGTTGTTGTTGTTTTGTCCAATTTCCATGTAGAATTTGCTTTTTGTGAGTTTGGAATGGATTGTTATCAAAGCCAGGCTAGTAGGACGATTCATTTTGTTTGAACCAGATTTACAAATTTGCCACATTTTCAGATATTCAGTGCCATAAGGAGTTTTGGTATCTATCCCCAGATTTATACCACTCAATAACTTTAAGTCTGCTTTGCTTTGAGCATTCTTTAGTCTTCATGCTGTAATAGTAGCCAGTGAATGGATCTTTATCTTTATACTACTATCACTGCAGACACATTCAGTGCATTCAGGAAGTCTCCATCTACTCAGCACCAATTGGATGGACCTCTGGTAAATTACATCAATCACTTTTGTTCACTATGATTGATTTGTAAAAGCAACAAAAAGGCTAATTCATACTTTTTATAGGCACTGAGCCTCCCATAGAGAATATCTGTTGAGTGAGCTGAAGAAAAAGGACGAAGTGGACGAACTGGAGGGCCTGTCCAAGACAAAAGGTCAAAGGTCCTTCCCTCTGTACGCTCCGACCTTCTAAAGTGTTACCAAGTTCTCTTCTATTGGCAGGAAACGGTTGTAGCAAACACCGACAGCAAGATTACCAATAGCACTTTGGGTTTTACATATACAAACAATTATTGCTTAACATGTGATTTCTGGCGTCTGGCTACATCACTGGAAAAAAGAGATGGATTTAATACCATTTGGGTTTTTTTTTTAGAGGCATGGGACTTGCTTTATTCCTTGCATTATATTACCACATTACTCACCTGGACGCAGTTGTCAGTGAGTCAGCCCGGTGTAGAAGTTGTAGCCTCAGGAGATGAACTTCTCCCTCATGTTGCTCTGTGGAGACACAATTCATCTGTCATTAACAAATTGTGGGGAGGGTTGTACCAAAAAAATACAAGTGCAAGGGAGCGATCCACATTAGCACAGAGTTTTTAGTGAGCTTTTTTTTTTTTTTTAAATCAACAAACAGATGCCAGCTGGGGAAGAGAAAAGCATTAATAATAAAACGCACAGTTGCGTGTTGAAGACGGTAAAAAAAAAAAAAAAAAAAAGCCAAACTACAAAGGAGATGGGAATCAAATGGATTGCTGATAATCCAATCAGGAGCCAAACAGAGAGCGGTCCGATCGGTGCACACAGCTGTGGCTCGGATACTCACAAAAAGCCCCGAAGCCCGACTGGATCCCGGTCGCACCGTGGCCACCCTGCACCACCTGAGCGCGGAGAGGCAGCCTGTGTGCCATCCACGCAGCGGGCTGGTGTGAAGCTCCTGGCTTGTTGCGCTGGTGTCTTGGAAATGCCGCGTCGCTTCCCACTCCGTTTCCTCGATGTTCTCCTGACAGTTGCCCTACCTCAGCAAACTTAAGGCAGTCCGATCACTTCCTGTCACTGATTGGCTTTTCGAATCATCTTCCACCAAAGCTATTTATTATTATTATTATTATTATTATTATTATTATTATTTAATTTCTAAAATAAAGAAGAAGAAGAAGAAAAAAAATCTGCTTTCTTCTCTTTAGACTACGTGCGATTGTTGATGCGTAAAAATAATCAATTAAATTGCTGGGTCTATCCTCGTTCCCTCAGCTTCAGCCAGTCAAAATTTCATGAGATTCGCCAGTTTAAGAAAGAAAAAAAGAAAAACCTTTTTTTTGTGAAAGCCGGGAAAAAAAATCCTTCGCTCTTCTGTCTAAACTGGTACCGCACATGGAAGTAGACGTGAATGGATGGTTAGGAATCGAGAGGATGCGAAACGGCACGGAGCACGGATCAGGACAAGATGGACATCAAGCGGAGGGATGGTGGCAGACAGGGAGAGGAGTTGAGGTGCTGTGCAGAAGGAAGGAGGCTCGCCGTACTCTTGCGGCGTGGGCAGCGCTGGCATAGGAAGCGATGAGCGGAGAAGCGAGAGCTGTAACACTGCAGAAACAGGGGAGGAGACGTTCACAAGCGGCGCCACACGCACGGCTGGTCCTCCTGACTGCGCATCAGGAGTCCGGGATGAATGAATGGACAATCAGACTCCAAAAGATCCACACAATTATGGTCTCATCATAGATATGGACCAGGAAGGGAAGTTGGGTATACACCAATGGGGTTCGTTGTTGTTGTTGTTTTGAGCCCCCAGATGTTGATTTGTGTCTGCTGTGGGTGGTGGGGATGCTTTAGTCTGGAGGGTTATATATAGCACAGAGAAAACACAAAGTCTCAATCTCAACCTTAAATAGACCACTGGCCAAAAAGATCAAACTCACTCGCCAAAATAAAAATGACTGAAACTGACCAGTTGTGCAACAAAACTAAACAATAAAGGATATTTAAAACAAATGATATGCACTTGAAATCATATTAAATTCAGCACTCCACAGTAGATATAAAGTTCCTATAAAGATGGATTTAACTCCATTAAATCAATCAGCAATTATTGACTGATTTCTTGTTTTGTTTTTTTTTTGTTTTTTCAGGTAAAGGATTAAAAAGGTTGATGACTTATCGTACAATTAGTGGATTCAATTAAACACTTTCAAGACTATAAAAAAGCTGACTAAAAATTTATTTAGCTGATTAGATTAATTATCTCTTTTTTCTTGCAAAAAATAAATCAACGAAAATGTAAAAGGGAACTTAACCTTTCAATGTAGAATATATTTCTATAACAAAGGCAAGTTACACATCCAATAATCACTTGAGGTTATTTCCTTACTGATTAAACAAGTTCGTTTACTGAAAGTTGGAGAGGTAAAACAACAAATGTGCAGTTAAAGTGCTTTTATTTATTTATATTATTAGGATATGAACCCATTGAGATTAAAAGCATGTTTCTCAAGCGATTTCTGACCAAGAAGCATCAACAAATATAACATAGAAAAAAATAAATAAAATGATTGCAAGAAAGTTACACATTAGTAGGATCCTAAGTTGTGTTTTGGAGTTTAAAAGTGAGCAGAGAATCAGTTATCCAAACACGGACACCTGATAGCTGATAGAAACAGTCGAATTATGAAATAAGTCAAATATTTAGCCTAATGAATTGATAAGAAAAGATTAAATTGAACTGAGATTTCTACTATAAGTCAGAGTTAGAAGAGGAATCAAAATAAAATGGTTAAAACAAGCCGTTCACTTTCCTTGGTGCCGGTTGGCCGTGCCACCAAGAACGGAAACAAGAAACACTATCTTGTGTGGTAGTGCAAAGACAGTTCCCACTGTGCTTTGATTGAAGTACATGTGGTCTATGAACAATTAAAGAAGGCAGTTTTAGCCATTTTTGAAGGGAGTCTCATATATTTTGCAGGTGGTTGGGGTTCCTAACCCCCACAAATCAACTATATAAAGTTTGATGCTTCCATATTAGCACAAAGTTGTTCGTAACAGAGACAAAACCCTGCATAAAGCAAAGACGAAGTCAACTCCTCTTTCAAAATTTATCTGGAGGATAAAACAAGGATGTGAAGATGATTGACAAGAGTTTATTTTTCTTTTATTATATGGTATTTGTTGATATTCTGAGCAATTTGTTTCATGAGAAAATTGGGGAAATATGTGAAATAGGGCTCTAATCTCGTTAAAATAAAGTGAAACACCAGTGCAGGAAACACCTGAGGAAGGAAGATAAGGGAGTGTTTTCTTTTCTCTTCTTTTATTTTTTTTTTTAGAATTTCCAGAAAAAAAAGTGATTAAAAGATGGTGGTAAACTAAAGCAAAGATCATCATCAACAAATACCTTAAAATACTGTAAAACGTGGAACCATGAAACTAAAAAAACAAAAAAAACAAACAAACCTCAAGAGAAATGATATTCCTGTTGCATTTATTACAATAAACAGACATTTTAAACTGATTCCCAATGTCAGAATGTCAACATGCCTAGAATAATGTGTTAGTAATGATTATATATGGATCTAAAAAGGTCATCACATTTCGTCAAGGTTTTATCACCATTCCTGAACATGTGCGTCTTTAACCAGCCACTTGTTCTCACTTGGAAAATATCCCGATCTACATCTTTAAAGCTGCAGTGCCAGCGATGCGAGCGATATTGCCGTCATTTAGACGGCGTTCATTTAGTTTTATAGGTGCATGATTGCCTGTTATGATTACGAAGTGCAGGCTTGAAGGGATGATTGTGTCAAATCTTGGAGGGGAAATAAAAGAGATTAGACTGCGAGCTTGAGGATAGGGAGTGCCGGAGGAGCGGCTCGGCAGAGAGAAGGGCTCCTGCGGAGACGAGACAGTTTCAAACCGCATGCTGATGCTGGAGGAAAGGTTTGTACCGTCACCTGTGGTGATGCGTCTCCTCAGCACGTCACACACCGTTTAGAGGAGCAGGTAACTGCAAACACTCGTCTGCATCTAAATGCTCTTAGAGTGGTGTAGAGAAAACAAAACAAAAAAAATCTCTTCTCATCTCAGCAAAATGTCAATTTATTGAAAAACTAAATTGCTGCAGTGAAGTTGGCCCATTGTGCTTGTAGGTGGGAGCAGATGGTGATGTATGTGCCTTTAGCTTCGGTGAACAGAAGGTGTTGCTCGGAGGAAACCGAAGCAAATGCTTTTTACTGCCTCTTTGCAAGGAGGCAGTGAAATGACACCCCACTATATTCTCCAGCTTGTTTAAAATCTCTTCAGGCGACTTAAATAAATGTCACGGTCCATCACTGTAGTTTAGTTCCTCAGACCCACTCTAGCACTCAGCAGAGTTAGTAAAGCTTTCACAGCATGCATCCTGAAACGTTGTATCAGGTGAAGCGCCGTCGGAGGCAGACTCCTTGAGAAATGAGGTGTAGCTTGGTGAAACGTTGACAGGGAATTTACTGCATATTCTTCTTCAAAAGCTATAAATGATAAGTAGTAACATTTCAAAGCCTTAAAAATAAATTAGTTTCAATCAAAATAGTTTCCAAGCTTACGCCTCACAGAGCAGCCCTCCCCACGATTCCCACACTCAGCTCCTTCAGACTAGCCGGCAGCAATTAGCAAACACCTGGTTGAGTTGAGCATCAGCTGAGCTCACTATATGAGCTACGTCTTGCCAAAACATTGTTAAAAATGTAATAGAGGAGCGGTGTTCTGTTGACTTTCCAAAGACGGATTGCCAGAGAGAGCAGGAGGTTTTAAAGAGACGGAGAACCAAATTCAAGAAGTTAAAGTTAACTGTTCCTTCAAATTTCAGCAGTTTATGTAAGAGTGTCTCTATTTTGTCAACCTGGTTTGGTCTCTCTAACCAATCAAAACTCATCTACTGTTGGGCAGTTTTCATAAAACTTTGTTTGCTGTACGCCTGAGAAATCAACCATGTAGCTGGAGATTATTTAAAATCAAACCCAAGAAGATTTATTGCAGACCCAATAAATCCTGCAAGGAGTCCCAGCTCAAGGCTGTTTAACTCCAGTTGCTGTGTCTCTGCGAGTTCCTGCAGATATTTTTACCACCTGGATGCCAGATGATGTTTAAATGGGCCACTTAAAATATTATGAAGCAAAGGGCGCTCAGTCGCTTTAGCAGAACACCCAACGACACACACAATGAAGCTCACTGCTGCAGCTTGAGCGGGATGTAATTGCGCTGGTTGGAAACACGGCTTAGATGAAATGCATTTCTTTCTGTATGTTGAGGAGGAGTCGTAAGGAACGGCTGCGTTTCAGCCCAGAGAAAAGTGACTCACACTTAGCAATGACGCACGCTTAGATAAGACCTAAAAGGGTAACAGTCTTTTAAGTTATTTAGAATGTAAAATGATGCATTCGCATGATTTTGATAAAAATATAAATATATATATATATTGCAGCATTGTGGCAGATTATATTGATTGGACTGATTTGTTTGCTGGAGGATTGTGAAGATTTTCTAGCTACTCCACTTATTAGAAATGTCTGAATTATGTGGCCAAACACATGGGCCCACCATGCGCCCACCGAGTTGCTGCAAAGCTGAGATTTTCTGCACCTCTTGTCCACAGACACAAGAGTTTTTGGCGAGAGAGACACATCCCACAGTCTGCATAGATGCAGATTCCGAAAGTGGTTTCCAAAATGTAAATATCATAAATAGCATTATCAATAGAGTCAAATTTGATTGTTTACTTTTATTCCAGTATTTTATGAGCAAATTACAGAATTAAATCCTGGCAGAGTGGAGTTCTGTCTCATGTCTATTTGTTCAGGAGTTTTTCTCATCAACCACTGAGTTAAACCTAAAATTGCATTTAGGTTTAGAGTGACATTTTAATTCGACCGTCATGTTCCTTGTGACCGAGGGAATTATAGGAGTGGTCCAGTCAAAGTTCTGACTTGAACATAAGAGAGAATGAGGATAAATTATAAATATATCAGTGGAAGACAGGCAAAAAGCTGGTCATCAATTAGAAGGGTTTGATTTGTACAATTCCAATAAAGACTTTTTTTTCTCCATTGAATATTGAGAAGAGTATCAATAAGCACGCCATTTTTCATCAAATGTAAAAAAAGACATATGACCTACTTTTTCCAGATTGCTACTAATCAGAATTTCTTCTTTTTATGAGTATCAGTTGCCAATTGTTACTCTCGATATTTGGATATTTAGTGTACTTTTGTTGCACATTTATATAAGTGTTTTCCTCCACCTGCCAACAGTTCACATGTCACACTGTCTGAAAGCTTCACCAGTGGTGCAGGCCGTGTCAAAGGGCAGACCAAAGGAAAAAAAAAAAAAAAAGATGGCAGGTATTCTCAATGGAATAAAAAAAAAAGAAAAAAAATATTACAGTGAACAGTCAACCTTTTTTTTTTTTAAGATTATGAAGGAAAGAATCAGTGAATATTTGGAAGATGGAGCAAATATTTAACTCAGATGATAATAAGACTGACAAACATCTTAACAAAGCTCCTACAGCCGATGAAAACGACGTTCCACAGCAGCAGGAACGTTGTGAGAACACCTGATTTCTGGTTGGAAATCTTAAGCGCAACTAAGAAAGGTTTGTTTTTGTTGCTACGGCAACTGTTGCTACTACGGCGTATCCATGGTTTTCAAAGACGTGCTCATGACTATTGTGATGCTGAGCTATTTTTGATTCCTCTATAACTTTATATTAGTTCTCATTAGAGGCCGTTTGCACTGCAAGAGGCTCTCAGCTGTTCAGGGCTGAAAAACAAAAGGCTTTCATCAAGCCTTTTAAATAAGGCTTGATGGAGTCGTGTTCATAACACCGCCTGTAATAAGATGGAGTAATGTAGGAATATCAGGTGAGATTGATTGAGGTTTTTGGCATTGTGAAGCATTGCAGCAGCTGGTTAGTCCGCAGCTTTTATATGAAAGTCGGCTTACAAAAGTCGATTATGCAGTTGTAGTGATAGAGGCAGGCTTGTGAAGTTTTACTGCATCCTGTTAAACAAAAGCTTCTCCCCTGGCAGCGTCATTCGAACAGATGCTCCAATAACTTATTGATAACAGCCTCGATCTCTTTGCTGTCTCGGGAATATACGACTCTAATAATAACAGTAAGATGCCAAATTTGGGGCAGCGCATCGTGCTGAGAGGTAAAGCAGCCGTCTGGGGTTAAATTCCTGATCTGATATATTCATTCCCAACACGTCTTAATGCTTCATTTCCTGTCTGACTAATGTCACTTATAAGATAATTGCTCCCACATAAAAAGTTTCAGCGGTTGAAGCTACAATTTCTGACAAATCGTGGTAAATGATTGAATTCAGAAGTACTTTCTTGATCCCAAAGGGAAATTAAATGTTGCAATTCAAATTATTCAAGATTCTTCAAAGAGGGCAAAGTTGTTGTATTCAGCTGCTGGTCAAGCTGTACGACAACGTCGCTAGGTTAAGTAATTTACAGCTTATTTGGTTCTCACTCTGTACAACCCGACCCGTTCTTGAATCAGCAAAGGAGAAAAACCCAGAAGTGAGGAGACGCTCACCCGAGAACGAGAGCATGTGAAGTCATCATGGTCAGTTTTCGTGTCTGTTAGCGATTTTGTGGTAAATCATTAATCAGTCAGGGCAATTTTTATTTTTCAAAAACCAGCTTCCAAGCAGCGATTCCTCTGAAAACCTCTCATACAGTTAAAGTTGCTGATAAGAGCTCTGCTTCTGTTTTCTTTTATTTTCTTTCTCTTTATTTGCACATTTCCTTGTATTCTGTGCGTCTGCATCCAAACATGAGCCCATGTGAAGCTTCTGCATTAAAAAGACATGGAATGGATTTATGAAGAGGACCAGAGCAGAGTTAAGTGGACTGATCTAATTATTGGAAATTATGTGGCGTAAAGTTACAGTAAAAACCATTTGGTCTTGTTAATGTCTTCCATTAAGGACAATGTGTTTTCTTCACCCATCAGCTTTTCATGAAAATGATCAACAAGCAGGCAGAAGATAATGAGGCCGTTTTTACCATCTATGCACCTGCGGGACGGACAAGATCATTTCCATCAATACAGGCAACGCCACAGGGACCGTTACTTGGTAATCTGGAAGAGAGAAGTTTTTCAGGTTAGCTGATGCAGCCTTCCACTGCTGTGGCGAATCTCATAAATATTTTAGCAGGTACAAGTGGAGAATAGCATTTACTCATTTTGTAAATTGGAAATGTGGATAGAAACCAAACCGATGGAATAAACACAAACGGGAAGAGAAACGAATCTGCGCCAGATGTCTGTTGTCGCCAATGTTTGCCTCAGGTTTGTATTTTGCGTAGTTCTGTTGAAATACGTACTTTATTACCCACTAGCTAATATTTTACTGCCAGTTAGTGGAACGCAAACACACCTGCATACTGGATATTTAACAAAAAGACATTGTGTTTAAAGTTGGGATGAACCGATCCACTTTTTTCACTTCCAATACCGATACAGATATCTGAGGTTCGACCGATACCGATCCGAAACAGAAAAACGGTGCTGAATTGACTTAATATATTTCTTTAAAAAACAACAACACAGACATAAATGTACTGAATTACAAATTAGTTTGATAGCGATGCACCAGAACAGAACACTTAAATACACCAGTAGTTTTTACATGTTGGGCAAACATGTAAAAACAACACAACTTTAACAGTTAGGAGAACAACAGCCAATGTAAAATAAATAAAGCATGTTGCTCAGAGCAGAAAGTATAGAATTAGACTGAATAGATCTGACATATAGTCACCCATATCTGATCTAGAATAGTTTTCAATACTGAGACCAATACAGATAATAAAACCAAGTCAGTGCATCTCTAGTTTGTAATCAAACTCAATGGAGGGTTGCCATTTAGGAGAAATTTAACTCTTTATATTTCCCTTCTCTTGGAACTTCCAGCCCCTGCAGTGCTATTGAGACGCTCCACTTCTACAAACCTCCGCTGTCGCATGTTTTTCATTTTTCCAACCCTTGTGGTGAATGTGTCTGCATGTAGGTACAGACGGTAGTAGCATTTGTAGAGCAGTTTTCTGCTAATCGCCTGTAAGGAAGCCTCTAAATCTCATATAACCCATGCTGCGGTGCAGATGCCTCAAAGCATTCGCTAGCTCCAATTAAAGAGACATTTCGAACATTTATTTTAGTGGGTCATTTGTTAGAACAGCCAACCTGACCATCTGTTGCTGCCTCTGCCTCTAATATGTTGCCATCTTGTGGCCAATTTTCAATCTTAACAGGTGGACTGATGAAAAGATTTCAATAAAAGAGCTAGATGATTACAGCTGTTAATCTGCTTTAGTTTTTACAGTTGACACTTTATACTGCAGTGAGAAACTGGATATTACAAAGCATACAAGAATACTTGAGAGACATAATTACTTTTTTTCCCTATCTCATTAAAAGCTTATACCTCTAAAACTGAAGAAACACACAGATGATGAGGGAGAATCTGACATTAGTTCAACATTTCACTCCACAAATCTAAAGTATGTCAGGAAGAAAACCAAACGTTGCATTGAAAGTCCATTAGAAGCGCCAACTTTGCATTATTTTGTAAATAACAACACTTTAATGCAAAGTTGGCACTTCTAATGGACTTTTATTGGAACCTTTAGAGCAACTTTGCATAAAATGTGTCATTATTTACCGAATTACACTTCATGATGACAGTCATAGACAATGATAAAGACTGCTTCATGTTCAAAACAGGTGTTATGTCATGTTTACGACACTGTCATGTCAGTCTTATGCACACCCTGTCAAATAAAGTGATACCCGTCCAATTTGCAGTTTATCCCAAGTAATGCAAGGGAATGTAGAAGATGTGGAAGAAGGCGCACTGGTCTGGTAAGACCAAAATTGCTCAGAGTTGATGTGACGGCAGAAGAAGATGAGAATACAAATGCAACGTACACTTTTCATATTTATATTGGTATGTTAAAAACTATGTAATCTTTGAATTTATCCATCAAAATCCTTTCTGTTCTTTCTGTTTATAATGTGTCAAAATTTTGAATAGAATAGAAATAGAACAGAACTAACCTTAACTAATCACTTCCTGTTTAAAAGATGCAGCTTCTCCAACAAACTACAGTATATAAGATGGCTGATGCCTCCACAGAGTCAGTAAAATGTACAGGGTGTGAGTCCTACCGCGAGACACTGTCTAGTGCCTTGCCAAACAGTATGGCAGAAATAGTTATGTCTTTAATTTTACATCTTCAATAAGTGAAAATACAGTGTTGATGTTGCCTTGCTTGTGTCTCCCCTGTCACTTCCTTTGTGTAAAGTCAGAATAGGAATTGTAAGAAACTATACCAGGATAACAAAATTGGTTTTTAGGTAAGAATGTTAGATATTTTCATATATTTAGAGGGAGCTGCGATGTCTTCTTACGGCCCATAGTGGGAAGCCTAAGGTCGGTAATGCGACAACAATAAGTGTGAGAATGAGTCTTTTCTTAATTAGGGTAAGCAGATTTTAAACTGTTTGCAGGAATTTTAAGGTGGTTTTAATAGAGGTCCATCTGTTATAGCTTTAAAGGTATTGGGATGAAAATGACTGTATCCAATTTTGAAAATAAAGAGACAAAAGAAAGAACTGATTTTCTATGATAAGAGGAAATGAAAGCAAAAGTCGGATTTACACGCAGCCATTTGAAAAAAACAAATAAAAATCTCAAAGTACGCCAGCAAAGCCTTGATGAGCATTTAAACAACTTTGTTATAGTTACACCTACAAATAAAGAAACGTCACCAGGCTGTTGATCAGTTAATGTAGGTGCATTGGAACCTGGGATTAAGATCTTCACTCTGAAGGCCAGAAGACTAACCATGTTGGACTGGTTCCCATGGATGCCGGCCCAGAAAAAAACATCATTTTTGATGAGTTATGGGGTTCTGACTCTAGATGGAGCCAAAACCCTGACGGAGGCTAATTTGTCAGCTTTCAACACCAGTGGAACTTAACTGCTGTTCACCATTACATTATTTACCGAATACTGACGGCAGAGAGAATCATTACGACACATCAGATGTTCAATTTGAGTTTGCTTGCTCGACAACTCAAATAGCTCCAAGGGAAACACAACTATGAATTTAAATGGCACAACAAACATTACATCTGGAAACTTGTTGAACAGACTGCAGGCTAAACCTTAATCACTGAGAATACAGAGACTAAATAATAATACCAGAGTGGAAGCTACTAAATCCTCAACATACATAATTCCCCAACGATCATAAAGTGTTATTCTGCTATCATAATGATTTCCCTACACACACACACACACACACTGCAATCTGGATATGTATTTTTAAAATGAGTCTCTTGAGAGTTGGAGACTCCAGATGCACACAAAAATAATCAATAGAGTAATAACCTTACAGTCTCGAAACACACTGGTTCATGTTCAATATGCTCTGTTAACCTGAGGAAAAAATAATTCATTTTATTGAGAGTTTTTATCTATTTTGTTGCACAATAAATACAATAATAAGCCATGTCAGGTGAAGATCTAATGTCTAAAACACAGATAAGTAAAAAAAAAAAAAAAGAAGAAGGGATTAACGATTTTGATCATGAGATACAATTATAACATAAAATAATAAATCTTGGTACAAGATCAAACACTCTGTTCTGTGACAAGATGGATTATAATCTTGAAAAATGACTTCATCATCAGCTAATGTCCTTTGTGTTGAAATGGGAAAAGTGTCCCAGGTTTAAATGTCAGCTTGTGCTGTTTCAGTGAGATGTCATTGCTGCCGTCTCTGATCAGATCCTCACACCAAACGATAACGGACCTGTGATTGTCTTCTTCGCTCTGGTTTTCACTGGTTCAGTAGAAATGTAATCTGACCAAGTTCGAATGCTGCAACCTGGATTTATTATTCTATACTATCAAGTTTTTACCTTTTACTTTACTAAATGTGAATCCAATTCCTTACCATCAATTTCTTAAAGTTGTCTCACAAACATCAACTACTGTTTTTCTCATTGCTTTTGCATTTTTTTGTCACATATTGCCAAGACATTTCACATATTAAACTCTGAGTTTACCTGTTAACTGGCAGCAACTCATTCTGAATCACTTTCTCAGTTTTCTTAGTTACTTTCTCACATCTCTGTTGTTTGGACCAGGTTTCCTATCAATGAGTGAGCTTAAACACATGCACAACATCAAATATGTATCTTTTAACTTCAAATTTATTTTCATAAGCAACTTTTGGTGTTTACAAAACACAAAGCGTGACGTGCTTCCATACTGTTACAAAACAGCATAAATGTTTCATTAGCAATAGTTATAGTTTTCAGCTGCTAGAAAATGTGATATTTTTATGAATTGTGCTTCATATATTAAATGTATTTCAAAAATACTCATGACTCGCCCCGCTCTCAGCTAGCTAAACACTTGTTTAGGTAGGATTAGTGAACAAGACACAACTTAAGGTAAAGGTAAAACTTAAAAAGGTGAAAAGAAGAATTGTAGCTATAGCTGGAAATATTTGTTTACATGTGAAGGACCAGCTAAAATAACTCAATGTTTCCTGAATGAGCTAGCCTAGCAGTCAGTTAGCCATAATGCCATGCCTAAATACATGGAAATAAAGGTTGCCAAGTAAAACTAATCTAAAATAATATACCTGCTGCTATCTTGTCAGTTCATTAAAAGTAAACGAGCCTTTAGATTTCAGTTTTCACTTCTGAAATCACATAACAGTGATGGTGGTTAGGAATTGGGCTAGCTTCAGTGGTAGCTAAAAAGACATTTACTCATGTAAAAGCAGGTAATTGTTACAATTAATAGCAACTAATTTAAGTGGATAGCTAGGTAAGTGTGGATGCTCTGCCACAAAAGCCTCCAACACACTGCAAAGAGATCAGGAAGAGAATCGTGGAGCTGAACAAGTCTGGTTCATCCTTGGGAACAATTTATTGATGCTTGAAAGTGCTGCATTAATCTGTTCAGACAATTAAATTCACTTGTTGCAACAACCTCTCATTGCATTTTCAGCAACTATCATATCTGGAAATAGTTTTGCCCATAGTTCCCTGCCAAGTCTTGGTCAGATTGGATGGATAGCAGGTGTGAACAGACATTTTTACTGAGTTGTGTTTAGGTTTGGGATGACATTTAATATACTTTGACTGAAACCTTTCGATTCGCTGTATGTTTAGAGTCCACCCCAGTGTGACGTCTGTCACATCATGCAACAGGTTTTCTTCCCACATCGTTCTCTTCTGTTTACCTCCATCCATCCTGCTAATGAAAGGCTACCAACATGTTTCACCATAGTAATGTGCTACACACTGCGTTTCAGATTTTAACAAAAATGTCAGGTTTGTCTCATCTGACCAGAGAACTTTCTTCAAATGTCTGGTAGATTTCCAGCTAAAATGAGCAGAAACACAACAACTACAACCACCATCTTACATGGTTCTGATGCAGAAAATGAGACTGAACCATTGGATATTGTGAACATTTCTCTTCCCGTATCTTTGATATTTTTGAAAGGAGACGTCCACTCTCAGATCTAGAGAACAAAATTATTTGATGCTTTTCAATAAAAAAAAAAAAGCATGTGGCACATCTTTGCATTACGACACCAGCGGTTTCTGAAATCAGTTCATTGTGAGGCTGAGAATGACTGGAGGGGGGAGGAATGAGACCGAGGCAAAGTAAAATACAGCAATTTACTGCATGCTAATGGTGCGGAGGCAGGAAATGACAGGTAGCAGAAAGCAACACCCTCTCAGAGCCAGACTTACATTTCACCAAATGATGGATGATTGAAAGCTCTGGTGAGGAGGGAGAGGGAGGCAGACATCTCCAGCTTGCCCTGCCCCCTCATCAGTCTCTGGGGATCGGGATATTATAGAAATATAAAAATGCAAGAGAGAGGGACACTGGCAGAAAAGAGGAGCGAGGGAGGAGAGAGAAAGCAGGAGAGCGGGAGGGAGACGGAGCGACGCTATTGGTCGACTTTTATAACACCGACCGTGGTTGAAATTTTTCTCTTGCAGTCTAAGAAATAGTGGAAAGAGGCAGCCAGAGACGGCAGACTAAGGAAATACACATCTCTGGAAAAAGGGGGTTTGTAACAGAGGGGCTTCGGGTAGACAGGCGGCACAAGCAGGGAGATGAGAGGCTGGTATCCATAAGTCATGACTTCTGAGAGCTGTGGAGATGTCTTGCTTATCAACAGGAGTGTTTTCAAAATCAGCACAACTGCGTACTGTGAACATGTAGATTCCCTACAGGGTTCTGGTTAAATCTTTTCCCCTACACTCTTTTTTTTCTTCTTTTTTTCAATTGTGAAACATTTTCCTGGAGAAGAACCTGAGTGTGAAGGCTCTCTCTCTTTTGAGGTTGGAGAACTCTGAGGAATGCATCTGAGACGCAGATACAGGGCAAACAAAACTGACATGGTGCCGACCCAAACTGACAGAAACAAGGGCAGAGTGGACTGTTCAGAGGCAGACACGGCTGCTCCCGCAGACAGGTACTCCCTACTCGATGTTAAGGTCAGTTAAGGTCTCCTCCTTGCTTTCGGTCGTGTATTTGTTGAACCTTGAAGTGTTTCAAAATTTCGTGTCGATTCCAAACTTGTGCGTGCCATTTGGGTCCTCTTTTGGTAAATCACTGGAGCAACAAGTATTTGTCACAATAAGCCTGCGAAGCAATACCTTCAACTTTAGAGGGGAGTTATAAATGCTCAACAGCCTACTGATAGAAATAAGCTGGATGTTTATAAAACCATTAAATATGACCTGGAATAACATGCCAGTAAGGGATTTTTTAGTCTGAACTGTAAGCCATAATAAACTTGACTACCATAAGCCATAACCACCCTGGACAGTAGTTGTTTTTTTTTACTGCTCTTAATATCGACAACAATCCTGTGCTTCTGCTGTCGGTGTGTCCATCAGACACTTTTACCTTCTGAGACATATGTTTAGGTTTTGTCTCAGCAGAAACTCCTCGGCGGAGGAGGAGGCAGACTATTGGCCTGTCAGAGATTGAAAAAAAAGAAAAAGAAAAAGAGGAGCACCGGGTGTGTGTGTGTGTGTGTGCATTGGGGGCAACAACAGTGAAACTGTGTCTGAGAACAAATTTCCTCAGAGCTCCCCGAACCCCAGCAAGACGTCTTGCTGTCAGCCGCACAAAAGGGGAGACAAACACTGGAAGCAGCTTGAGCTCACTATTGATCGTCACTTTCAGTGATTGCTCTGCTCACACCTGAAGTGGAAACAGACAATAGGCGACCACTCAGGAGGGAGGGATACCGGTAGCCTGAAAACGATACAGAAAGAAAGCAGGTGGGAATTTTTTTTGTTTTTTTTTGTATATTTTTCCCTCCCTCCGGTCGCCAGGCTGGCTGGGGAAGCCATGGCGTTCACCTTCGCGGCCTTCTGCTACATGCTCACCCTGGTTCTGTGCGCCGGGCTCATCTTCTTTGTCATATGGCAGGTGAGTGTCGCCGTGTACACACCAAAAACACTGCACACACACACACACACACTGACAGCAAACCGGGCACATGTTGGGGCCTGTGGACGTCCACTCTTATATCATCCCACACAGGCAGACAAACACGTCCACCTACACGCAGTTGTACAACACTTCTTGGTTTTTTATTTTTTATTTTCTTCTGCACAAGTACACTTATTGGCTCAGGCTATTTAGGGTAAAAGTAAAAAAAAGTAAATGTGCCTTAAAAGTCCTAAAATGCAGTCTTTTGATTGGAACCAGTGGCATCTCTAAACGTCAGGCTGCAGCCCATCACTACGACCAGAGGGTCACTAATTATGACAACCAATGAACACAGTTAATTTAACCCATTATCACTGTGCACATTATTAAAAAGATGTTTTTGTGTGTGTGGGTTTGTGAGCAATTTACTTCAACTTTGTGTCACTCTATGCCTCATCTTGACCAACCAGTGTGATTTCACAGATTTTTAACACCTATAAAAATATAAAAATAGGTTAAAAAAAATCAATTAAGGAGCCAAGGTATAAAATAATTAATAAAATTGTGCATCATTGATTTTACTTTACCTGAAATGTTGATTATTACTTTGACTGTGCCATTTTTGTGAATACTTTCAGTAGTAAATGTAGTAAAAATGTGTTTTTGCTTTTAGTTTGACAGAGTTTCTAACTGTGCACTTTTATGAGTAACATAAACTTTAGTGATCTTTGAAATTATATCTTATGGCTAAAGATTATATGACAGAATAGTTTCTATTGATCATATAGTTGCATAAATTGGAATTACAAAAACAGAAACACGACAATTTTGAGAAAACTCACGTTTTACAATAAAAAGTGTTTGGATGAGTTGGTTTTTCGGCTGTATCGAAATCAAATACTTATTCACATGTGATTTTAGTTACATTTCTTATATAATGGAAACACCGCCATTGCAAAATTGTGCATTTTCAACATTAGCAGAATATTGGCAAAGTTTTGTCCACATTTGTAACGGAAATGCAGCCATTGAAGTCATACAGGTAGATTAGTAGAGCGAGTTTCTAAGTCAAATGCATTCTTTTATGAATGTGTCAGTTTCTGTTTAACACAAATGTTGGATTTTTATTCCTTTTAAAAGGAATAAATATGTAAGGTAACACAGTAGCAGTTCTTGAAATTAGCGAGAGACTATTTAATAGAAATGCAAACATATGAAAATTTGGACAGTTTTCCAATATTGATACTGTTATGTCCGATAATTGATACTTATCAACATCAAATAGATTATATATATATATAGCTCCTTACACTTTCAACACTGTGTAACCTGTGCTGTGTTCCACTTCTATGGTTTTCAAATAAGATTTAATCAAATTTCCATTATGCCTGCTTCGGAAAGTGGAAATTTGAAATAATGTGTCATGGTTGGTTGAAAAAGCGAGAGTGGGGTTGGTGGGGTAGGAGGTGCTGAATGTTGTTCGCCCAGGGCACCGAACAAGCTAGCACTGTCCCTGGATGCAGGATTTCTAATTATGCAATCTGTCAGCCATTGGAGAGCTCTAGACAACAAACACTTTCTCAAACAAAGTGCTCAGGCTGCGTGAAAGTCACACCGATCATGACTCTGACCCGCCAGATTGGGCTTCATCTAACTCCCTGTTTTGGGTGGAATTTGTTCAGACACCTCAGGAGACCTGAGCTCTTTGTTTGGCGGCTACACGCTCTGCAAACATCTCCGCTTCGATATCTCACCTATTTTTACATTTGCTGCATGGAGGCAGGCAGGCACAATGTGAAATATGAAACGCCTCATTAGGACTATAAGACTTAAAATGACTAATGTACCAGTTGACTAAGTGGGTGAGACTGTATGTCTCACCCACAGTGTCTGCATGTGAGGCGTGTGTCTGGCTCTGTGGTGATTTAAACCCGCCCGTCAAACCAGGAATATGTTCCTGCTCCCCCCCTCGTGTGTCTGCCTCCACCCACGGGTGCAGCACCCAAAACTATGTATGGATCACACAACCAATCAGCTTCCTCCCTCCACCCCCCTTCTCTTTCAAGAGTAACCATGGTGCCCGGTGAGGGGACTCACCATGTCTCCATGGAAACTGCATCTGTTTACAAGGGAGTGAAGTGTGAAAGCTGAGGGGCCGCCATATGGACTCGGATGGGGGAAATTACCGGGACGTTTTCTATTATTCATACAAGTGGTTCCTCCCTCATTCTTCTCTTGCATTTCAAGGAGCAGTCGCAGTCGTTTCCAAAGCTCACCTGCCAATCAGCCCATCGGGTTGTTGGTTTTTCTACCGACAATTACTTTTGAGTACTAATCTGATTTTTACTTGCATTAAATAAACAGAAACATGTATCCAAACGGACCAAACGGAAAATTCTTGCATTTTTCCCTCAAAAACTTTGCAAGATACATGGATGCTTTTAATTATTGACAAATAATTAATAGGGTAGAGTTTGTGTGGACGCTGCTGTTCACAAGACAAGCCAGATCAATGCTTCCACTAATTGCATATGTGCACATCCATCCCTAAATCACCATGTGTGCCTCTCACAATGCGGCCGCAGCTGGGCGGTATATACCGAGAGGCGCTGCTCGTCGATAGCATCGGCCTGCAGCCAATTGTTACGAGTGTCTAAAAAGTCGAAAGAACATTTTCTCACACCATTCTGCTGCTTTCTCTTTTCTTCTTTTTCCAGATCATTGCATTTGATGAACTCCGCACAGACTTCAAAAACCCCATTGATCAGAGCAATCCCACCAGAGCGGTAAGAAGAACCCTGTTGTTTCCCTAAATCTAAAACTAAAAAGAAGAAGAAAAAAAAAAACATCAAACCTTCATGTGCCTGAAGAGCAGTCTCTGCTTTCAGATTTTTTTTTTCTTCATAATCATTACACACATGTAAAGAGAGCAGCCACCATTTAATGGCAGAGAATGGTCTGGGGATCCCTCTGGGTATTTAATTGAGCTCCGTTTAGAGCGATGCATTAATTTTCTTAGCAATAAATATTTGTACTTTTGATTCTACTGTTAATCCCGGCTTCCAAGCGATTGCCGCCGTGGTAAAGCAGACGGTGTTTCTTTGAGAAGTCATTTGTATGCAGATTAAAGCAATCAACGCTCTTCAAAGACGTCGGCTCCTTGGCCTAATCAGTTAAAGAGATCCATTCAAATGAAGCCCCTGTTTAGACGATGATGAACTGTGACGCTGTCAGAGTGAACCGTTTCCACCCCGCGTTGCAAGAACAAAATCTTTAATTAATTAAAAAACAAAAAAAAAGTCAAATTTTTGTCCTAGATTCTAGCAGTTTTCTTCTCATTCCTTGACCTTTTACCAAAAATCCAATATATTTTCTTTGGATTTTATGTAATAAACGAGGACACATATTAGTTCAAGGGACGTAGGGGTGGATGACATGGATTTAAAGTTTTATCGTGATATTTTGTGATGTGATAAAGTTATTGTTATGATAACAACAACTTCAGTAACTGGATTTCTGTGACTTTAGGAAACAACAATCATAGCCCCACAAACACAAATACTGCTCTTGAAAAACATTCCCATTTATAATACGCTTCTTAAGTCACTTAAAGAAGTGATTTGTGCCACCAAACTTCACGCTGTAACTGCATTTAATCCTATTATTATTATTATTGAAGCTCTCATTGAGCAACCAGTGGATTAAAATAGTAAAAATAACAATCCCAACAATACGGACAGGTTTAGGGTTCCTTAAAGGTAATTAATTGGAATTTAACATGATAACAATAAATCAAAATCGTTATCACAATAAATGATAAATGATGCGATAAATGAAATTGGCATTTGACTCAATTTACTCTCACACTAAACAAGTAGCAGCCGTTTGGTCCTCAAATCTGACAGACGTTGAGTCATTTCATAAAGAATCACAAGTAAAAATGTTTCTACTGGTGAAAAGCTGGTGGAGTAAAAGTTTTGACTCAGCTGTGTCGAATACAAATCCTCGACACTTTTCGAATATGCATTGGGAAGGAATCTCTCTTTAATATTGAAAATTTAGTGCTGCTAGACTATCACATAAAATACAATAGAATACAATAATATAAATATATTTTACTGCCCCACAAGCTACAGAAAACATCAGTGTGTGTGAACAGATACTCTGTATCAATAATTCCTCTTTACTTAAGCTAACAGCGCTATCATGAGTCAGAAGAAAGTGCCATCATTCACTTAGCAACAGAGGAGCAGCTGTGAGCGTCTTTTTCACAGGATAGCTAATGTTCTAGCAGTCATGTGAACCTTCATCTGAAAGTGAGGGAGCGACGAGGAGCGGGAGAGGAAGCTGTGAAACCAGGCCGTGGGTGTGTGGAGGCACGCCAGCCACAGGAAGTGGACACAAAAGCTGCACCACCTGTAAAATCCATAACAGTCTCTGAAAAAAAAGTGGAAGCCATTTTCAACGCTGACAGCTCGTTGCGTCAAAGCTGCATGACTGAGGGGCGTTGCCCCCCACGCTCCCCCCTCCACCACACACACTGTAAGACAGCAACTCCAACACGTCAGGCATCTAAAAGCTGATGAGCAGCTTCTCCCAAAAATACAAATCAACTGGACAAACGGAAGAGGAAGTGGATGGAAACACATGGTGGCTTTGGATTTAAGCCAAGAGAAACCCGCGTTCACTCGGCCAGGGTTGTGTACAAAAACGACAGAGGCAGCAAACGTTTGAGAGAGGAATTACATACAGACAACATGGCAGTGTTGAAGCGTGTGTTTCTAGTTTGGATTTGTGTTTGTCGCTAATATTCACAGTTGGAATCTTGTAAGCACAGTCAAGCCTTTCAATTATTTTTATACCTCAGCTAAAATCCCCTTTTGTACGTTTAGTAAGCATTCATCTAACACTAGTCTCATCTAGCACAGCAAACATTCCGTATTAAACAACTCTTAGTTCAACAACTAAATTACTACTTCCTTTCTTACTTCAAAATAAGAGACTCCAACACAGACACAACATGGTTGCCCCAGAAATCAGAAGTCGAGTGACAAAACCTAACTCGACCGCGTTTTAGGTATCAGAAAAACTTCTACATTTTCACATTTTTTGGTGCTACTATTAACAATACAAGCCACTAGCAAACGTTTCTCTTCCATTTTGTGGATTTAAAAAGTAGCTTAACAAGACAGAAACGGTTAGATTGGCCGATAAACAGTTTAATCGTTCAACTTTCGTGATATTCCTTTGTCGTCCTGGATACAAGGACTTCCAGCTTCATTATTTTTTAGAATTATTTTTGTATTTCCAACTGGGAACTCATAAGATCAGACTTCATATTACAGAAAATGCGCTGCTACTTTGAGAAACAGACACGACTTTATCGAGAAAAATCACGGCTTTTTAATCTCAACCCACGAAATCTTGTTACACCCTCATGTGAGTCTTTTTAAATATAGCTGCAGAATCATTATTTGCATCGATTTGATTGAAATGAAAGCACGTCAAAGTGTTTCATTATTCAAAACAGCAGATACAAATTTCACTTTTCGTAATCTCTTCATGGTTTTCGCTCTCTTTCATTTGTTTTGTGTAATTTCTCGACCGCCTCTGATAAATGTCTCCCGTTTGGTTCATTTGGAAATCGGTCCCACTGAGCCTGGACGACCCGACACAAATAAGAGCACCTCTGGGAAGCTACAGGCTATAAAGAAGGAGTAGCACAACGATGTACAACTCCAACACCAAACCAGATAACCTTCGGTGAATCGCATTCACACGTTGAACCGCATCTCTGCGCTGTTGACGGATGTGGGGCAGGGAGGGAGTCAGACAGACCGAGCTAACTGTGTTGAAGCTGAATAGTTGATAGCTGGCTGAAGATTCAGGCCAGAATTTACTCTCGGGTCAGCAGGGGATTCTCCATTTATGTCCACATTTTTGAGAAAAAAAAAAAAAAATCAACTAAAGGGAGCAGACATCAAGGGGCCTCGACCCGAGACAGAAGCTTTAAAAAAGGAGCTCAGACTCATAAATTAAAGGGAATTAGACTTGCTGATTAACCAATGTTTCTTATTTGATGTAACTTTGCTTCAACGAAAAAAATAAATAAATAAATAAATAAAATGGATGAACCATCTGCTAATGACTGAACTAATGATATTTTAGCTTCGCTGCTCTATTAAACACATAATTTCCCCATGCTGGCTTATTAGTGAACAAACCAATGAGTGATATATAGACAGTGTCTGACGGTTTATCGATGCTGTGAAAGACGGACGGCGTTCATATCAGAGCTCGTAACTGGGTGTTATCATTTGCAGGAGGGTCGTTGGCTCGCCCAGCCAAAACATCGCAGTCCATTAAATGTAGACGGGCTTATGAGTGTAATCAATTTTAGCTTTTCAAAAACTAAAAAAAAAGATCAAGTGATTGTTGATGTTTTAGTTAATAATTAGCAACATTAATATAATTCTAGTCCCCACATTTCATTATGTGACTGTTTTTGTTTTGCAGGAACATCTTGTAATTTGCAGACTATTGACAGGTGCTGTTCTTTCTTTGTCCACCTTTTAGAGAGAAAGGATCTTAAACATCGAGCGGATCTGCAACCTGCTCCGCAGAGTGAGTAACAGATGTTTCTCACCTTTTGGATGGGGTGGAGGGGAGCGGATGACTAAGGCAGAGGGGCTTCAGACAACCATGACCATTTGTCTCTTTCGCACACACACACACTGATTCACATATATTCCTGTCCTGCAGACAGGCGGTGATGGAGATGCCATCAAGGTTTTTATCTGTGGAATTTCTTTTTTATCTTGTTTCAAAGCTTTTAGTGAAAAAAACTCAAAAGAGTCTCTGAAAGCTTCTTTGAAAATGCATGAGTAGGATGTTCAGGATGTAGAAACAGGGTAAGATGGAATAAGCGATGTTGTAATGCAGTGGGAAGGGACTCATGCCGTCAACTCTAAGGTATGTTTCTAAGCTGTAAAATAAACAAAAATGAAAGAAGTGAAACTGTATTAAGTGTTGTGGAAAAAAACCCTGATGTTCCTGTGAAACGTGGTGGTGGCAGCATCATGCATGAAGCTTCAGAAAACCTGTTTAGAGCCACAAATATTACATGAACTTTTGAGAAATGGCAGCTTAAATAAAAAAAGCTGCCATTAAATAGAATAAATAAAACTTCTACAATAAGAAGTTTGTTATTTTTACAGAACTGTTTTAAATGGGTTTTCTTTGTAGGTTTTGAAAAAGAAAAAAAATAAATTTTCTTTCATGGGATGTTGACATTTAAAAAAAATGGCAGAAGAAAAGCAGATCGATTTGGAGTGCCAAGAGTCAAACATGAACAGCAGTCATTTATTTAGCCATTTAGTCACGAGGGAAAAAAACTGTGGCTTTTGTTATTATACCCATGTTTAAAAACTTTAGTTTGTTTTTTGCCATTTTTAACAAAGTCACTGAGAGCCATTATGCAAGGTCCAAAGAGCCACTTTTCAGCTCTGGACCCGCAGACTGCGGACCTCAGTACAAGAACGACAACGTCCCCAAAACAGCCAGAGCTATAATGGAACGGTTCAGATCAATCTGATGGAATGGCCTAGTCCAAGTCCATACCTCGATTCAAATCTGAGACAAGACTTTAAAATTATGGTGCAGTTGTGTGAAAAACCATTAAACAGATAATAGAAAGGACATATAAGTGCAAAAAAGTAGAAAATAATTACAGTAGTTCTGCATTTAGACAGACTGTTGAGCAGGAGTCTGGTGGCTCAGGATGCTGCTGATTCATAAACAAAAAAACGGGACTAAATCAGTAGTTTAGTCCCATTTACAACTGATTTAGTGGAGGAAAACTGGCAGCTTTGAAATCAGCGCAAAAACCTTCTACAAGCCTAGAAAAAAATTAAAAACCTTTGGATCTACTTCTTCACGTTCAGCAGCAGTTTGTAATGGCCTCCACTCTGAAGCTGTGAGTTTACTCTCCTAGATCGCGCGACAGTGCAGGCTGCAGCATCCCAGCGATGTTTAACCGAGTCCCTGTGTCTGTCCTAACCAGCTGGTGGTACCAGAGTACTCCATCCACGGCCTCTTCTGCCTGATGTTCATGTGTGCCGGAGAGTGGGTCACACTTGGCCTCAATATCCCGCTGCTCTTCTACCATCTGTGGAGGTACGGTCCCACAGCAGCTGTCCGATCGCTGTGTGTTGAGCCGACCAGCCAAAACCCGCTGTTCTTTTCAGGTTCTTTCATCGGCCAGCCGACGGATCGGAAGTGATGTACGATCCGGTCAGCGTGATGAACGCCGACATCCTGAACTACTGCCAGAAGGAGTCCTGGTGCAAGCTGGGCTTCTACTTGCTCTCTTTCTTCTATTACTTGTACAGGTGAGTAGGAACATGGTCGTCCCAGAGCTTAGTTAAAGAGGACATTCAGAAAATGTTCAGTTTTTCAACGACTTCTTTTAGCTTAACTTCCTTGTAGTGATTTTAAGTGGGATTAACTTTTTTTTTTCTTAGCCAAAACGGTATTTTATTCAGTTTTGATGTTTATTGTTGTTGTATTTTTCTACTTATTTAGAATTCATTTGAAGTGGTTAAACGTGCAAATTACCTTCAAAAAGACGATCGTGGGTGTCTGTTTTCAAAAATCTTTTTGATAGGAAAATGATTTTTTTTCATTTATTTTTTAATGAATCTCTCCTATTACCTAATTTTTTTGACTTGTCGCATGACAGTCACGTTTTTTGATTTCCAGCAAGTTAAAAGTAATTTCAACTGAAAGTAAACACAAATCTGTTCTTCAAGTCTTACTTGTATTATTTTACATGGATATTTGCTTGTGAGAAAAAACAACAGACTTAGATTTATGTTTAAATTTATCACAGTTGTTTAAGTTACCCCAGAATTTCTAAATATTTCCAATAAATTCCCACAAAAGGTTTGCAGGTTGGAGCATTTCTGAGACATTTCCATGCATGTACTTGTGTTTTTCCATCATTTTGTAACACTAGTTACAGATCAGTGGTACTGCTTTTTTTTGGTTTTTTTTGTTTTTAATATTACTGTCTTCTAGTTGTGTGTTGTTTTTTGCTCTCTTGTACAAGTACTTTGAATTGTCTTTGGCTGAAAGGTGCTATATAAATAAAGTTGCTTTGCCTTGTTGTAACACAGACATTTTATTAACTTTTGCCCAATTTCCCTCCTCAGTATGGTCTACGCCTTGGTGAGCTTCTAACAAGTGCTGTGAAGATTCAACTGGAAGGAGCTGTAAGATATCCAAAACCGATGGAGGCAAAAATCTTCTTCTTTTCATATTTTCTGACTCTTTGGCCTAAGACTGATCTGACTGAATGTGAGTGTATAACGGTGTTACTTAGGATCTTGTTTAAGCCCTTCATCCCAGATACCGCTCTCAGAAAGCCTAAAGAAAAGAGAAAAAACAAGCAGCTCTGAAAGACTGAAAAGAAGCAAAAAAAAAAAAAAAAAAAAAAGAGGAGGATGTCAGATGTTTGAGATGCCTTCAACCCTGATACACAATTCACCGATATTTCTGAAGGGCTGGATTTCCCCACGCTGCTCTTACTGATCCGGTCGCTCAACTCACTGTGAATCTCCAAACACTTAGGGGCCGGAAAAGAAACAAACACGTCTGTAACCTTTGACTTTCAAGGATTGTTTTGATATTAGTCGTGATATTTAAAACGCTGGTTACGTCGAGCGATCGCTCTAACCGTGTCGCAGTCGCATTTCGCTGTGACAAAAGGCCGGAAGAAACACAGAATACCGACAGGGTTCGTCAAGCTCTGACAAAAAACAAAGTTGGACACGACAAGGTAAATGACATCCAGGTACAAATCAAAGCCAGTTTCACAGAAGGACGTTAGGGAGTCGCTAAGAAGAAGCTGTGTTTGTGCAAATCTGTAAGCAAACATGCATTGGCACGGACTGGATTCAGCTTTCATGCCTATGTCCACATTTTCCCGTGTCACTGGGCTCATCATAAATTTGACTTTAAGGGTTTTGTCTGTAGCTGTAAAGACATATATTTATTGCTTCATGCTTTTGAAAAGAGTAATGCCAAAAGTTTATAGTAAAAAAAATAACTTAGTGCCAAATTTGAGAATGAATCACGTTTTGTGCATTTAAAGGGATACTTCTGATTTTTTTTCCCCATGCTAAGATCTGTGAAGTTATCTTGTTTCCAAACTCGTTTCTGCAGTAACAAGTTTGTCTAAAGGGAAAATGTACGCAGAGACGAGAATAACTTCACTTCCCGAAAATCAGAACTGTGCCTTCAACACATCTGGCACCCGTTTTTTTTTTTTATTAATGAAGAAAAGCAAGGTAGAAAAAAAATCTGTTGTACTTTTAGTGTGCAGAGAGCGCCTTATTCCTGTTTCCAGTGAAGCTTACTCTCACTCATCTGCATCTATGCTATAGTCATTTTTAGCGAGCGGTTTTTGAAACTTTTCTCTGATCCGAGGTAGAGTAGAGATCTCATGTATAAAAAGCAATTAAAAACACGCAAAATAGCAATGTCGTACGATCCATGAGACATATCAGAGGCGTGATCTTCAGTGTTTATAATGCCGGTGAGTGAGGCTCGAGTGTCAGGACGAGACGTTAATGACTCGATGGCGACGTTTTAGTTATCGAGGAAGTGTAAAAACGCAGCGAAGTCACCATGATGCCGTTGCAGTCGTAGAGCGGACGGGTGTGAGGAGTGAAGCAGCAAAACGGTTTCCACGGCAATGAGACTTTGGTCCGTTTGTGCGTGTGATTGGGCCTAATGTTTGAGCTGAGATGTGACAGCAGCCTATGAAAGACGTTTCTCATTTAGTCAGACTTTTTAAACCCATGCTTCACAAATTGCCGTTTAGATATTTTTAAATGATATTTACAAGTTTCTCACAAACTAAACTTCTGATGGCTGTTCATTGTGGACTGTTAGGGATGTTACGTCAGCTACACCCATTGATTTCACTAACAAGCACACGTCTTACATTTCGAGAAATGTGTAAGATTTTTGTGACCCTGGGTTTTCCATACTAGCCTGTTTCCTAACCATGACAGAGAGACTGTATCGGATCTTCCTGCATGTCACATGACCTGCACTGTGTGCCAGGGAGCTCATAATAAGCTCAAATACGATGGCAATACGATAAATTCAAAGCAAAAAAAAAAATTAAAAAACAACTTTTTCAGTAAGTTTTGTGTTTACGCCGTCAGCTAGACCCACGTTGGAAAAGTGTGAAAAACTGAAAACGCCTGCGCTAATTACCATGAGTCCAAAAATCATAGAAACAATTTTTCTACAGTTTCTTTTAAACTTTAAAATTCAGAAAATTTCGTGTATATCATCAGTTTTGAGGAAATCAGTTTTTAAATGTTATGAGTTGGGTCAAACATTTTCTACAACAGCTTGCTGTCGGTCGTCTTATTCACACAAATCTTTTCTGTTCTGCCAATAATGTTCCCAGATCAGGACTTTCTGATGGCCACTAAAACATCGACTTTCTCGTCCTTAAGCAACTTTATAACTAATTTTGTTGAACGCTTAGGGTTGCTGTTCATTTAGAAGACCCATTTGTGCCCAAACATAAACTTCCTTTTTGTAAAGTGCACCAGTCCCTCCTCCAGCAGAAATACAGACACACAACAAATGTAACAGTGTTCACTAGAATACAATAGAAAAATCCTTTGTTGTCCCACAGTGGGGGTGGATTTTTGTACAACAGCAGCAAACAAAAGGAGAAATTAATAGCAATAATCGATTATGGCAAAACATTTCATTTTCATCACAGGACATTTCTCCAATTTTAAGATCTTTGTCCCTGAGTGCATTTGCACGTCGTAATTTGACCTTTTTTGTTGTTTTTTGGAGCAATGGATTCTTCTTCCTTTCAGCCCATGTCGATAAATGAAACTCATCTCATGTGGATGATGACAGTCTTACAAGTTTCAGGGAACATCTTCACAAGTTCTTTAGCTTTCCCAAATCGATTAAAGACATAATAATGTAAATTCCAATGAAGAACTAAAACGTACAACCTTTAGCTACTTGAATGTGGCATTGAACTGCAATATGCTTCATCAAACCAGTGTCAGGGACAAAGAAATCTTGACTAGGACAACTTTAATTTACTTTTTATTTTCCCCCCAATAAAAAGCCATAAAGCGGAACGTCGTCGTAGTAAGATGTAATACCGACTGCAGAAACGAAGCAACGCTTCTTCAAGACGCTTTGTGGAGACGCGCCGTCTATTTCCTTAGGAGAAAATCTCAAATAGGTTGTGTGATTTCACTTTCAATCACTGAAGCAACTTTCATAGGCTGCCAGTGTTTTGGAAGACGAGCAATATGTCGTGCCAAGAGACGTTCGCAGATAATCACAGGACACTGAGACCTCATCGTTCCGCCAACTGTGTGAATGTGTGGAGTCTGGACAATCACTACCGAAGCACAGGAACTCGCTGACAAAGGAAGAAATAACGCCTGCTGCTGGAACGTTATCACGTAGTCGCTCTAAATAAAGCATTTTAGAAAACTGAATTTAATGAATTCTATATCGTATCCGTCTTTTATACATTCCTCATTATTATGCTAAAGTCAATTTGGTGAATCACTTTATATCTATTCGGTTACAATATGATGTGCATCTATTTACAGGCCATATCCCAATAAAACAGTTATGCCAAAAGTCGCTTCCGAGTTTCTTCTTTGGTGCTGAAGGTCAGCTGGGTGAGGAAGGCTGCTCTGCCAAAGCCACTGGTTGGTACGCTCCAGGAGAAAAGAAAAATAAAAAAAACTTCCCAAGCTCGCAGAGGGGGGAATTCATGAGGAAACAGAGTGGCAAATTAGACGATGAGAGGACAGAACGCCTCGCTGAAAGCTGCCTAAGCTAACAGCTGCATTTAGAAGTGGCTGCAGAGACATTTAGGAGCATCTTGAAGAGTACAAGAATAACCGAGAGCAGGCCCCCACTGAGACGGCAAGAGCTTCCACTTCAGAGGCAGCCGAAAGCAGGTTAGAGCTTCCTGCTAATGTCTCCAGAATACTAACATGAGAACTAGAAACATTAGCGGTCTACAGGGACAGAGATACAGCAGTGGCTTTACACAGGCGTCACAGAAGAACATCACATGGAGTCGTGGTAATAGGTTTTAACTATCAGGAAATAAGAAAGAAAATGTACAAAACACACAAAGTATTATCATATATCCTTGTGTAATATTTAGATACCATAAGTAAAAACACCCAATGACTAACGATGTAAACTTAGCCAATAAAACTGTATCTAAAACATATTTGGATGTTTTACCCATTTTTGATCTTACAAATCTATTATGATAATTATTTTTTTTGACAAATTACAAAAATAATCCATTTAGTGTCAAAGTGAAAACTGATTTCTTCAGGTGGCTGCATAAATATTCACTTCCTTTAAAGTGACCGACCTAATCCAACAGCTAATTGGTGATAAATGGTGCGAGTATCCTCACAATAATTTGAATATCAGTGTAAAGACATGTATCTGGAAGGTATTAATAAGTATTTCTGGCTACCATCACAGCATGAAGACAAAAAGAACACTCAAAGCAAATCACAGAAAACGTTACTGAAAAATATAAATCAGGAGATGGATACAAAAAAATTTCTAAGGCATTGAGCATCCCCTGGAGTTCAGTTAAATCCATCACAATAAAATGGAAGAAGTTTTATTTACAGCCCACGTGTAAATCTGCATATTTCAGGTCTAGATACCAGTCCGATAGACTTTGTGGTTGGACGTGAAAAGTGCTGCTCACAGTCGATCCTCATGCAGCCTGACAAGAGCTTGAGCAGCGTATCAAGTAAGTGGAGCAAAATTGAACTGTCCAGATGGGCAGGACTGGTGGGGTGAATATTTATTTCATGTTAAATATTTTCACTCAATCGTCATTATTTTTGGAGAAATCAATTTTCACTTTATGTTTTTTTTTAATTTTTATTTTAGAACCTGGTTAATGGGAAAACTACTTTTATTGTGTCTATCTACATGAAACTATGGAACTAAAAGAGGGAATACTTTCTTTTTTACAACAGTAGGAGAGGCTAGCAAAAATATTACAGAGGAAGGCAAAAATAAAAGGAGCTGAGCTGAAACCAGGTTGAGAATTTTGTTCCTGTTTATGTAGAAGTTGACATTAGCAGCACTAGCTAGCATTAGGTTGCCATTGGCAGCACTAGCTAGCATTAGGTTGCCATTGGCAGCACTAGCTAGCATTAGGTTGCAACAGAAAGTTACAAATGTAGCAGCTGAAAGGTTTTTCATTGCAATAACTTAAAAAGTGATAAGGGCATTGTCTATCAATATTTACCGTTCTGCAAGGCTTGCACAGAGAAGTATAGCAGCGTGCGCTAGTATTTGTGTTTTTGATGACTGATGACTGCATTTTTAATGACAGTCATCAGTGATTGCTGATGACTGATGCTGGTAACTAATTTTCAACAAAATAAATGTCCTTCTGCTGTAATGGGTGAGACGTTCAGTTACGTGGAAATGTTGAAAGCATGTTTTCTGCAGGAGGAAGAAAATTATAACTGAAAGGTCTTTCGAAAGAGTGAATAATTAGGATAAGTTTTTGTGTTTCTGTGTGGCGCCAGTTCGATATTATTTCATTAATATTGTTGATGACCTGTAGGAAAGGAGTGATAAAGCGCAAACGTTTCTCTTTTAGATATCTAAACCAAACTTTACTTATTTTTTGATAAGACATTTTCAGTTCATTGTTTACATATTGCAAAATAAACTACAATTGAATTGAAATGGTGAGAACATATTAAAGTACATTCTGGGAGCATCACTAGCTCTCGTCTAGAAAAGTTCTTATAAAAATCTAACTTGCTAAAATTTATGATCCTGAGAAACACCTACAGGTCAAATATACAAACGGTGTTTGTCAAAAACAAGCCAGGGACTTGTTCTGGTGTCTGTAAGGTCCTGCGGTATATCAATAGTCTAAATAATGATTCAGACAGAAAACAACAGGGCTTCAAGCTGGTGTTTTTTCCTCTGTTTGAAGAGGACGTATTGCTCCCCGCTGTCACCATGGAAACCAAATTGTACTAGAAATTCCTGTTGACTCACATCGAGGGTCTCACTCAGAGCAAAAATATTCAAGTCAAAGTGGTGCAAATGCCCCGCGGCGCCGCTTTTCTGCTCAAAAACCTTTTACAGAGACATAAATATCTCGGACTCAGGTAAGCAGCCATGACAACCTGAAGCCCGGCGTGTGTCATAGCGGCCGCAGACAGGAGCGCACACACACACAGACACACACACAAAAAAAAAATGCATTGGTTTTTTTCTACTCTGTCTCAGCCCACGGTTCGCACTCCTGCACTCCCATCATCCTGGGCTCTTCCTTTCACAGCACCCTCCACCACAATAATTGTCTCAACTCCTTTCCCCTCTCTCCCACGTCTGTGCTCTCCCCGAGAGATGTAACCATGGAAACTGGCCACAACTGATGGGCTTGAAACGTCAGGATTGGCATACACAATCGGCCGGTGCGTGCGCGCAAACAAACACACACATGCTGGCAATTATTGTGCTCATTCATTATTATGCAAGACACTCTAGGCTGCATGTTATTGTGACTGTATGGGTTAGGAAAACCGCAAAGCGCCTTACATGTGAAATTTACATTTAAATATGCGGAGAGAGTTTCATATTTTAGTGGAAGATTACCAACACATTAACTGACAAGGAGACCATGAAAAGAAATCCAATTTCTGTAATTCGGTGTGTTTAATTAAAAAGAAAAAGGGAATATGCTAAAGGGCTTCTCATATTTTGTCTGCAGCCAAACATTCCTGCCAAATATGAAAACAGACTATTTGCAAACATATTCGTACCTTGTGAAATGTTTTCAGAGGCTTTAATATAACTAGGACTTTATGCGATTGATATATATGCTATCAGATCAAAATTGCTAAGCAGAATTTGATTATATCTTATCAGTGAGCTCAATAATATTGAATAATCAAGAAATTCCACCCAATGGGAATTCCTTGCCATACATGTCTAACCTAAGAACTGTGTCACACAAACATAATTAAATCAATAGTTCTTAAAATCAAATTAAATGTTCAGTTTTGGAGCCTTTAGACTCTATTGCAATTTAAAATTTTACACAATCGTTCATGTTTAGCTGTCAGCTACGTAGAGAGGCAGTTCGACGCTATGAATCTTACCATAATAGGCTGAAATGTAAACAACCATCTCTCCGCTGTGAAGAGATAAACTGCCAAGCTGAACGAAGCAGCTGCTAACGTTGCGCCAATGTGTGGAAGTGTGAACGGCTTTGTTCACAATCTCCTACAACTACAGGCAGACTACAATTCTAAAACAGAGCTGGAAATTGACGTCATTCACAACTTCTTGTTCTGTTCACCGATTGGTCCAGATGAAAATTCTACCGGAGTAATTCAATGTAATTGGAAAAAGTGAAGATAGAGTTGAAGATGAGAATCAAGCGGAAGTGGAAAGTAAAGGCAACGGCCAAGAGTATTAATGCTGCAATAAGTATATTATATCTATTTTCCACACTGAATAGATGTGCATCCAGCATAAACACATCACCCCAAATACTCAATAACGTCATTGTGCAGGAAAAAAACGCAGGTTTCAGAGTTAATAAGATCTGCTTCAGACTTACCCTCTGCTTTATGTTGATAATAAATCCCACAAATAAATCAAATAAACTGAAGTGTGACGGTAATGTGGCAAAACGTGGAAAAGTACAATTGGGGATGAATTCTTGAGCGAGCGTAGAAATTCTGAAAGACGTACTTAACCATTTCTATTATTATCTGCTTTTCTATTCTTTCCGTTTTCCTTGCAAATCTTCAGACGAATGTAGAAGTGGAAGTGTCGTGTTAGCAAAGCGTTTGGGTCCAAGAATGTGTCAAACCTGTTCACACTTATGTTTTTATGTGGACCGTGGCTCGTCTGTCCAGACGGAGACGCGACTGACTCACTCTGACTGTCAGCTCTCGCCTCATTTATATTTATATTAATATCTGTCACATTCATCTCAACTAACCGCAGATCTCACTTTCAGCTAATGGTTTAATTCGAGACGTAAAAAATTCTGTCCAACTGCTTGCGATGTCTCAGTCAGACAGGGCCTGCTGCCCTAAAATTGAATTACATCACGTATTTTACAAATGAGGCTTTTAGGTATAAAGGTTTTTCCTCCTTCTTATTTGATTCCTGCTTTTAGTCTGACGTTCAACAGAAAGCATTAATATAAATCTCTACAGCACAATTACAGCTTAGTCCTGAAATACAAGCGATAAAAGAAGAAGAGAGAAGTGTACAAATGCGTGCAAGTACAAGCATGAACACGTGTGGGAAATCCTGCACATAATCCTATCATTGCACAAGCGCCTAATTAGCACTTTGCATATGAAAAACAACAGAAAACAGCGTGTGGATGAGGCCAGAGGCGCTGCGAAAGGGCAGAAGAGGTGACAAATGAAGAGCGCTCCGTCGTCTGAGTGCACACCTCTGACTGCATGCGGGGAGAGACATCATCTGCAGAATAAATGCGAGGTGAATCGTAATGGAAAAGAGGCACATATTTTTATATAACACTGTTGTCACAAACGGGTATTTAATTTGTATGGAGACAAAAAGGAAAAAAAAAAAGACAACGTGCGGCACGAGTCAGACCAGAGATCATGGCAACAAATCGTGGATTTTCTTCCTTTAAAGGAGGCAGCTGCTTAGGAACGAGCAGCGTTTTAACCGCAGCAGGTTGCTTGGAAGAGTTTAAATGAAGATTCTGTGCTGTGTTGGTGCGCCTTCAAAATAAAAGCACACAAGTAGAAGATTTCAAAATCTAGGGGGGACAAATGTGCCTGCCTCCAAATTTGGGGGGGACACGTCACCTCTGTCCTTCCAAACACAAATAGGATTTGATCTCAATTGTAGATCGAACATGGTGGCAACATCAGCCTCAAGATGCACTACGGTGCCGCCATGTTTCTCGATGTGAAGTAGCACCTTCTTCAACATGCCTCCCTGACACGTGTCGTCTAAAGAAACGCCTTTAGATGAACTGCAAATGAAAAAGACTTTCCTCCGTGATGATTTTCTAGAGACGCCAGGTTTTGGTTTCTCAACAGACTTGCATTCAGGTAGCGTTTGTTTGCTAATCATAGGTAACTTTAAAGGCACTAATCGTTATTTGGCGGTATCAGAATGTTAAATGCACACCACACTTTTCAGTTTTTTTACTTTTAAAAAGATTTAGAAATCTCTCACCTAAAACCCCAATAAAATACTTGTAAAATAGCATAACATAGAAAGATTTATATGGTTTAAATACCTTTTAAAATGTTTTTAGAAAACAAATGTTAAATGCTAACTCAATTTAAAAAGTTGCAACAAGTAAGAAACCTAATTTGTTGAATGTATTTATATTAAGCCTCACCAAATGGATATTAAAGGTTGTGACTTCATTTTAATAAAAATACACTTTAGAGTTTGTTTTTTGTCTTATCTTGGCAGAAATTATTTTCACATATGTTAAAAAAAGGAGATGTTTACGGTCTTAGGTTTTTAAAATGAGAATAAAAACAATTTGATACAGTTCTCCACCATCTAAACCAGTTCTGATTTAAACATTGATCTCAACCAGCAGGTTCCACTTCTAGTCTGTGGGAATTAAATTTGACATTCTGGTTCTATGTAGGTCGTGCACCAGTATTTTAAAAAAAATCCACCATGTTGTCCGTTGTCAGTAAATGTACGGGAAGATCCTGTAGGGAACTCGGCGACAGTAGGCGTCCCACGCGAGTCCGTACTTGGCCCTGCACTGCCTCTCGTCCCGGGCCTCCCGGTGAACCAGCAGGATGGTGAAGTAAACCACATAGAAATATGGCAAGAGATGAGAGAAGCCTGAAGGGGAAAACAGAAGAGCAACAAGGATAAATGACCTAAAAAGCAGCCTAAAAATGTCACCCCAGGGATTAATCAGTGTTTATTGGAGAGGAGAAACACACACCTTCGCTTACAAGCGTTTGTGACGTGAACCACATCTAACAAGCTGTAATCAAGAGTGCAGCCCCCTCCGTAAATAGCAGCGCACTTTCTTTTCCGCCTGTGTTGCATAAAAGCCTGGCGCTGAATAGCTGTTTGATTATGCCAATACAGTTCAGTGTTGATTCATCTTGACGGTCACTTTGTAAGCCTGTACTTAGAGTCTTTGTCTGTCTGTCATTGTTTCCTCAGTTTTTGTCTGGAACATGCTGCCATGTTTTGTTTTTTTTGGTTTTTTTTAGAAGTGAAGAATTTCTCAGTTTGGGATTTTGCACCAGCAATTAAGACAGAAACTGCATAATGCGTCTCGGTTACAAAGGCTGCGACAGCAGTGAGTCACTTTAAGCTGCATTTCAATGAGAGGTGGAGAGAAACATCAACCGCAGCAACACGTCTGACAGCTGCTATTCGGGGATAGTTCAAGGAAAAGTGATGCAGTTTGCCGTGTCATTGTGTCAAAATCTCACTGTTTGGTCAAAAATACAGAAAATATCGTAAGAGGTTAATAAGGGCAGAATAAGGCCTTAAAACAGCCGAGGGAGTGAGATGTGTGTTTGAAATCTCTTCACGTTGCCATGAACTGTAACCTGATTTTGAGAGAATTTGGAAGGAAAACAGGCCCACAGCATAATAAGTCTGCTACCGTACTTAACTGTGGGTTTCAGGGAATTTTCTCTTCCAGAACTACATGTAGTGTTAGTTGCATAATACCTCGAAAGTTGGTTTTATCTGAGCAAATCACACAGTTCCAGTTAAGTTAGCAAACTCCACATTTTTACGTTTGAAATAGTAGGACAGACATTTTTAATATATATATATATATTTTAAGATAATATTTTACTTTTCTGTGTGAGATTATGCTATTATGATTAAGAAAAAAAACTGCTAATCATTGTGTAAACTATCTAGCAGACTATACTGTAAACAGTACCTGAAAGAGCCATGGCTTCTTTCACCCATGCTGTGTTTTGTAGAGTTTCCACATGGTTGTGAAGATAAGAGAGGGATTGAATACAAAACATCAGATGTAAGAATATTAAAGATGACCTCAAAGCAGAGAAAAAGGTGTTGGGAAGCTTTGATGACCAGCTACGCGGGGCGCATGGGCAATCGGTACTTTAAAGTCATGCCATTCAACATCAAAAGAGATTAAAACAAGTTTTAGATATGCACTGCTGCCCTACAGTAGGGATCACGACAACCTACATGAGGAAAAAAAAGTCAGAAACACAAAAGGGCTCGTGTGAGAAAAAGCCCAATCCTCTCTGCTCGATATTATCTGTAAAGATATCAGTAGCAACCATCAGGCTTTCAGACGGAAATCTGTGCTGCTGTGGTTTACTATGCAGGGTGTTTACTATATGGAACTACTTTAAAATAAAATACAAAAAAAAAATCACTGTGAGGCTGATTATTAGCCGTCGTGTCTCAGAAGACTCGTGCTAACATCTCACTGTAAAAGGTTTCATCAGCAGCAGGTTGTGATTCATTAAAGAGCTGAAACCAAAGAGTCACCCTGTCAGAATAAATCATGCGGTTTACCTGGTGAAGTGGTGGCTCACGGAAAAAAGTTGTAGATATTTACATCGCAGATAATAGGGATTTATTGAATAACCCATAATTCTATTTGGCCTATTTTCTTTCTCTATTGAAAAAAAAAATCCCCAAAATGCATTTAAAAGGAACCAAAGCGAAACCATCAACCAGCAACCACAATGACGGAAAGAAACTAAAGTATCTGAAGAGGGTCTTGACACGAGTCAGGATGCTATCACATGGCTGTCAGCAGGAAACCTCTCTCCGAAGCCACTGGTGACAGGGAGACTTTGATTGGAAAAAGTGGAACAACATCTCTGCCAAGTGGCACAGATCTAACGAGCTAAGAAAAACAGAAAGCCCACAAACACACCATCTTCTGTTCGTGCAGGATATCTCTTATGTGGTTGATGAAGTTTGTATAAAAACAAGCCAAATTGTTAAATATAAGAAGATAACTGGAACTAATAGTAAATGTGCAAGCAGGAAGGGCTGCTTCTTTGCTTAATGCCCTTGAATTTCTATAGATGGTGGCAGAATATGTAGGTTTTTAAGCTCCTTTAGCCTGTTTCATGTTATCAGACAGTTCTGAGTCGATTAAAATGTGATCAATTAAGAAAAAAAAAAAAACTCAGACAAGTGACAGAGAATCTTGAGCCTGTTTCACCTATTATTATTGCATATTTCATACTTAAGTTGATCTTTTTGAACAACTATACATGAAGAAACTAAAGAATTATTGGCCAATTTTGGATATATTTTCTATTTGAGATTCAATTTGACAATTGAAGTCACACAAAAGAGCCTCTGAGGCTGCGTGAGGTTGGTCAACAAGGCAGCGGGGAGTCTGAAGCGGTCTTACCACATGGCAGGGACCATGCCAGCGCCATAAGGAGGTCGCCGAGGTAATTGGGATGACGAACGAGGCCCCACCAGCCTGACACCAGCAGCCGTTTCCCTGTTGCTGTGGCGATGGTCTCCAGTCCTGTAAGGAGTTGTGCAGAATGCAGATTAGGAAAAAAAATTAAAAATTCATACCTCAGCTTCTTCCTCTCCTGTCCTGACACCAGGAGGACATGCATGAGCGGAGTTACTTTATTACAAATGAAATCAAATGACGTGAGAAAATGAATTCCCACAATAAATTTCCACAGCTTTTTCCGAACGATGAAAAAAGAAAACAAAGAAAATAAGAATGGAAATGACGGACGACCTGAAACGCTGGAGTGAGTCGGATCTCGCCTGAACTGGTTCTTCTGCGAGTTTGATTTTCTGAAAATGTAATACCCAGCACCTGACGACAAACAGAGACGCATATTTAAAAATCATCAAATGTGCCATGAAACACAACCTGAACAATATTCACCGTTCAGGGCAACTATGACCGCCGCCGTGAGCAAAGACAGACTCTGTGGGTGAACAACCAGGTAGGAAGCCTGCAGGCTGTAGGTGAAGGGAACCCAGGCCAGGTCGCCAAACACCAGCATGAACCCGAAGCCATCATGCACAATGTCCATCGTTGTCAGAACGGCCTCCTGGTGAGAATGAATAAACAGAGAAAAAGAAAAAAAGACATATTAACAATGCAAAATAAAATGTTGAATCAGTCTCACACAGGAGTTTCAAATGCATTTTCATTTTGGGCCACATCAAAAATCTGAATGTTCTTAAAAGGTCCAGTTGTGCCAGAATGTATTGATAAAACCAATTCAACTGTTAAAATATGAATAAATAGCTGCTTGTTTCAGTTTTGTTTCTTAAAATAAAATAACATTGAATGTCTCTTCACACTGATCAGTCCAGCCAGGATTTTGAGATTTTTTTTGTGGGTTTTCTAACAACCAAAATCACAGATTTTGTGCTAATTGAGAAATATTTGTAATGAATATTTATGAAGTTTGTTAAATGTGACTTCTTATTAATCGCCATATCGATCACTGACTATAATTTGACATGAAGGAAGGCTGAGGCTGCACTCACTTAAACTCAATGCTTTTGGCCAATTTTGAGAAAAATTTGGGAATTAGTAGATTTTGTGTACATTTTTCAGATTTGTTGAAAACTTATTTATGTAATTTGAAGTCTAGAGGGCTCCAAATTACCACATTTGGCCTGCGGGCCTTGAGTTTGACACATGTGACACAGCAAAATAAGTACAATAAAAGTAACAAAGCTCACTTCGTTCCATAAAGCATCTGCCACATAAAGCAGCTGGAAGCAGTTGACCAGGATCATGGAGAGGGAAGGAGAACCGCGAAGCTCCGCCTCCTTCACCAGCATCCCGAGGTTAATGACCACCTGAAGGGACAGAGATATTATCTGCACTGCAATAACAGGAATAAGTTGAAATAACTTGCACTTAGGAAATCGTTGTGGTCACTCACTCAGTCAGAGATGACTTGTTATTTGAAGTAGTGTTTGTTATTTTAAGTACATCGCATCCGGTAGAGTTTGTAAAGTTGGTGGTAACGTTAAAAAAAAAAGCAAAAAAGCTCAAGGGGGTTGAGTTCTATTGCAAAGCATTAGCAATCAAAACTAATCGTTTAGCTTCTCCTCCTGATACGAAGCTAAATGATCACAATGTTACAGTCTCACCCTGATACGTTGTGAACCAAATGATAAATGTAAGTGAACCGTGACTTTGTGGTAATTCTGCGTCTTATTGTTTGTTATTCTGAACCTTATGAATCTTTTGTAGCTTCAAACTGTAAATAAATTATTATAATTTGTCAATACACAATCATGTGAGTTCACTTGGTTGTTTCAATTTGGGACATTATCGTCAATTGTAAAAAATCTGAACACTAAAAAGTAAATAGTTTTGACATTTCCAAAGATGTAAGAAATAAAAAAGAAAAATCCCACACATTGTCTGGAGTCAGTTGGAGGAAGGTTTTTCTTCTGCTCTCCTACGCACGCTGCTTTAAAACATTCACATGTACAAAGGTTTAACTGTTTACACTGTGACTAAAGAGGGACACCACTTTCCTTTCCTACTTAAATCTTACTAATTTGTTATTTCTATTCTGAAAGGATTTGGTGGAGTGATAAAAACATTTCATTTCAAACTAATAAATCTCTGTTTTTTTTTATTTCTTTTTTTATTCTCTCTGGTGACGCAGATGTGAGATAAAAGTGTCCAATAAATCTGGTGCTGTTCTGGGTCATTGGGGAAGCAACAGAACTTTGATCTGGGTTGAGGCTGCAAATCGATCAGAGGAGACCAATAGTGCCACCCAGTGGTCAGTTTGGGTTTTTTAAAAAAGGGAGTTTAGTTCTTATGACACATTTTTTGCATCACATTTGGATATATCACCATCAGAAAAACAAAAAATATGTGACATTTTATGTTGCGCTTTTTCCTAACCTTTGGAAAACATGATCACAAATGTAAAAGTAAACCAGAACATGATTTGTCACATTGAATATTGAACTCACCCAACCGATCAGACCTGGTCTGAGTTCACAGAAATACTTGAGGTCAAAGTTTCCGATCCGAGGGTTCAGCTCTCGCCCAATGAAGAAGTCATAAAGGGGATTTCCTACAACAAGATAAACGACAAGTAAAAACAACAACTTAGATGTCTTCAGCACAAGTGTTAAGATACTGTTCAAGTTACCTTATTCTTGTAAGAATAAATAGAACAAAGGTGTCTACCAATAGAACTATTTATCAACATGTTCTCTTTAAGAAATTAATGCACCATTTATATATTTGACAACTTTAAACATTAATTACCAATAAGCAAATAAGACAAACATTTTATTGCCTAAAATTTAACAACGTAGCATTCATTTAGCGTGTGAAAGTTCAGCCTTTCTACTTGACGTCAGTACAGTGTAGGACTGATCTGTTGATTCACTTTTGGATAAACCAATTAATAAATGGGCAACAAATAGGAATAGGAATTTTTTTTAATGCAAAATTTCAACCAAGTGAAGCTAAACGTAGGCCATGAGTTGGATAAAACGTGTTTACAGACAAAGACGGTTTTTCTAAAATGCTAAATATATTCATTTTTGGCTTAATTGCTGCTGTGAGTATGTTGTTCTTTCAGCAATTGACCTTGTTTGAGTACGTATACTTGGATCAACGATCAGTTGTTCACAAAATTAATGGAGAATCATTTCAGCCCCACATGCAACTCTAACTGCAGAAACAGAGCTGATACGGTCATATGTGTTTTTCCGTCTGTTAGCAGAATTTATCCTCTCAGAAACTGAATGACATTTCTGCTGGTTTCTGCCTTTGTGGTTGCTTATTGCCTGAGGATACACAAGAACAGCGTGTAGCTGGCGCAGCAGGGTCACCCGACTTAAAAAGGCAGAATGCAGTTGATGCTGATGCCTGCAAACTCCTGCCGAGCAGCAGGGCTCTTAGATATTTACCCACAGGAAAACCAAAAAACCATCCCGCAATCCAACAAACGGGCATTAGAATGCGCAGTGCGTAGCCGCTGGCCGTGTTTACACAGCGCTTTCGTGTTGATTTCCCCGCTTTCTGCTGGTGAAGCTCGCTTTCTCACCTGTGTCTCCCCCCAGGGCCAGAGCACGGGAGGGAGCCCAGAAAGAGCGGACGTAGAGGTAGACGGAGGACAGGAACGACACGATGATGGCAGACACCGCCAGAGGCACCAGCAGCTCAAACAGATATCCAAGAGGAGCGCCGAGCCCCAGCAACACCGACAGCAACACGGCGCTGATGCACAGGCCGTGGAAACCTCAGGGAGGAAAACAAACAAAGCTAAATGTTATAGCCCCAGGGACAGCAAACAGATGGAGGACTGCATTCAAACAAAAAAAAAAAAAAAAACAGCTAAAAGTTGGCAGATAGCGGTAATGTTGATCTAAAGTAAACTTCAGCTCAAACAGGCACACATGAGTAAAGTGTCGTACTAGAAGATATGAAATATGATGCAGAACAATAAAACATCACACTTTATTTATTTATTTGGACAAAGATATTTATTTTAAAAAAGCGTTGATCAACAATGAAGCTGATTAATACCATTTATGGGATACTTGAGGCGGCTTCCGTCTCTCAGCACTAATCCTTCAGAAACCTGCATGCAAAATGAGCACTGGTGAGGAATCAAGCAGAAACACCTGATAAAAATACCCAATAATAGATGTGCTGCAGCATCATGAGGTCAGCCTGACCAAAAGGTTATCAATATTACAGTTGAGGACAATGTAGTAATGTTTCAAAGACCTGATGGATGCGTCAAAACAATAATCACAACATAAAGTTTGAAGAAAGGTAATCGTGCAAATCAAAACAAATAACCAGAAACTCAATGAACTCTTGTTCTGTTTTACATTTTATATTTATTTAAAGATGTAATAAGCAGTGGCCAAAACTCTGACCATCACTATTGTTTGTGTTTCTGCTATTCTACACTTACAGACTCATCAATTATGCATTTTAAATTGTTAGTTTAGACAAGATCTTGCATTCTGCGAGTGGTATTAATGGCCAAAACAAAAAAATAAAAACTAAAAGGAACAAATGACGACAATGATATTCAACACGACCACCTCGCAGAGCTAAATAATATAACAATATAAACAGATTAATGGTTTATCATTGATTATTCATGTACTATATTCGTAGTATTCATAACACTTGAACCTTGTTGCGTTTTGTCATATTAAACCCACAGATTTCCTTGGATTTAACTGAGATTTTACGTGACAGACCAAAACCGAGTGGACATTTTGTAGACATTTCATACCTTTCCTAACGGCAGCGAGTAGAGGAGGGCATGTAGTCCGATCCATCCCAGCAGCAGCATGGGAGCCAGCGGGTCCCACAGCTGGCCGGCGGAGGGGAGGCAGGGGGGCCACTGGAGGATGCTGGCCTCCGGTGATTGGCTCACACAGATCAGGAAGAGAACGGTCAGTGGGAGGAAAACGGGAATGCACACTGCACCTGAAAGAACAGAGGAGGAAACGAGACGATGGGATGGGAAGACAGTTCAAGAACTTTGGCTGATAACAGCAAAAAGACCAAAGATATTGAAGGTTCCTGCATGAAATGAATGCGGCAAATAATACCAGGCAAGAAAGACATTTAAAATAATGTCAGGATTAGCAAATCAAACTGCATGGAAGCAAATTACTGTGGATAGAAGCCTTTCAGTATCAGATGAGCTCAGTTCTATAAACGCATTATTGAACTGCATAAACACAAAATCCTACCAAGTATTTTTGTCTCGTTCGTAGCACAAATGTCTTAGTTAAAATAAGACAAAACTAACTTAGAAATAACTTTTCTGTGATACTTCGGAGCTTATTTTATGCCAATAATTCCTTAATATTGATATTTAAAAAAAAAATTTGGCAGATTTTGTCATTTAGGGAAAAATGTCTTGAGCCAAAAAAATCTGCCACTGAAGTGAATATTTTTTAAAATCAATATTAGGGATTTAAAAAAAAAATATATATATATATATAAAATAAGCTCCTATGTGTTGGTGAACAGTTATTTGTAAGTTAGTTTTGTCTTCTTTAAAATGTACTAAGATATTTGCACTAGAAACTAAACAAAATAAATTTCTGTAAGAAAACAACTCTGTTAACAGTTTCTTGAAAAATCACATTCCACAAATTACTGTATATGTTCATCAGTGAATCAAGTTATTAGACATTAATAGATAATACTGCTTATTTTGCTTTTATTTTGAAGTGCACAAGTTTTGCGATTTCCTTTCATATATCATATGTGTTTGCATATTAATAATAATGTCTTATCTTGCTGATCTCTAAAAAAGAAAGTGGATTAATTGGACCAAGACAGCAGAAATTAACTTTATTTTACTCATATAAACAAAAAAGTGTTTTCTAGCAGAGGCAAAAGTTAGGTCATCTTGTCCTCCAATAGTTACTCTTATCCACTTTGTCTGAGAAAAAAAAAAAGATTTTACATAACATTAAAACAAAAAATTAACCTTACTTTACTTATTAAATGCAACACATCAACAAAAAACTGAGAAAACGTTAGCAAGACGCTTCTTCTAACAATCCATCAGTCTCTGACGTCAGTCCATATGTTAGGAAAACACAGTCAGTCCCAAAGTGTCTTCATTTATTTTTTTTTACATGACTCCTCCATCACAGATTCAAATGTATTAAACTTCACGGCACGGCTCTAGCTTACCCAGAGTTCCTCCAAACTCTCGTTCTGTGTCGTGTGACAGTCTGTGTTTTGGGACTTTCTTGGGTCCCATTTTTCTCCTCCTGTTTAGAATATTGACACAGATAGTGGACATCATCCAAACTTTTATGGTGGTGGCAGCATCATGATGCTGGTCTGTTTTGCTCCAAGTGGTGCAGCATTAGTGGATGACATAATAATAATAATTTTTTAAAAAGACAGACTCAAAATTATTCAACTTCTCTTTAAAATCAACATGAAAATGGTTCAAAATTAAGGACAATGATCCTTGATAAGCTTCTAACTGGAAGTGTACAACAACACAGTCGTAATAAAATTGCCATCAAGATGTTATAGCTGATATGATACACCATACAGGCTTTAAAAAACCCCCATAAACTTTCTAAAATATTGTGAAGTCTTGCATTTCAGACAAGTTAGTCAGTGAAATTAAATATTTACATGGTATTAATTTGGGGAATTTGTATTTACATACAATTAGATGAAGCCAACTCAATGAATGAGAATCAAAATGTTGCCTAAGAAAATAAATTCTTCAAGGATAAATCAAAAAGTATTATACAGTTATAATCCTGAAATTATTTGCTCTAATGTATGTTTAATTAGCGGGTTGTGTTAGTTTAATATCTATCACAAATTACTGGGACCAAACTTGGGTCAAAGTGCAATTAATGACACACAGACTAACCTTTCTATACAGAAATGGGAGGTAAAACCATCTAGAAACGCCACAATTACCACTACCTGAACGTAAAAGGGAGAATCTGTGCTTTAACACAGTAAATGAAAGTTCTTACCAGTGTTGGGTATAGGAGGGAGTCTGCGGAGCCTCAGAGGATGTCCTGTCCGTCCATACTGCAACCTGCACGTGGATCCGCCCAAAGTACGACCTGTTGGCATGGAGCTCCCTCTCAGCCAATCAGATTCGTCCGTTGTCATCAGAAGAGGGTGGAGACAAGATGCCTTAACCAATCAGAGCCAGCTAATCAGATGGCGACAGCTGAGGCCGGAAAACTCCTCAGAGGCCAGTATGTTGTGAAATAACTCCTGAATGTCGATGCTTTAGGAAAGCAACATCTAAAGTTCCATATTTTAAGAATTAATAAGAACATCTTCTCTTAAACCCATACATGTTTATTCTGGACATACATTCAAGTTAGTTTATCCACTATTCAGACATGTACAGAAAACAGGAAACACAGATGCACTGCAGTTTACAGTTAATGGATGAAAACAAAAAAGTCCGCAAATAACCTGAAGAGATTTATTAATGGAGCAGCTTTCACTGGACACAGCTTTGCTCTTTAGTGGTCAGTGTTTTCTATTCACATTCATATTATCTTCAAGGTCGGAGTGCTAGAGATCCCCTGTTTTCAGACTGAATCCAAGTTTTTTTTATTTAATTATTATTTTATAGTAAATGATTAACATTAGAAACTGTAAGTAAACTCAATAGACAACAACATGATTGGTAAATCTTGGAAATATACCAGCCAAGAACTGTGGGAGTAGTAATAAACAAGAGATTCGGATGATTATTTCCCTACAATATGTTTACAGTATTCACCGAACTAATGCCAATAGTGGCTAAACGATCCCCGAACAACGTAACAGAGGTATAACTCAACCTCTCTCACAGATCACTTCAATAACACTCTGCTCCATCGGCGAGGGGTCCAGGCAGCGGTGGGCAGAGCTTCCCACTATCTCATCCAACAGAAAGTGAACGAGGTTCTCGTCTGATACGAAGCGCCACAGGTACATCTGCAGGTAGTGGCAGTCGACTTGGATCTGCTGCAGGCCGTAGCGCCCAAAAGTGCGCAGGCGGACACACTCCAGGAACGTCTTCAGGCTGATTTTGATGATTCCCGTCATCACAGAGACCTGGGTAGAGAGGACAAGTTAATTTGGCCAGCAGACGGGTGACGGGATAAGGCTAAAGGAATGAAGAACAGTAGAGCGTTGGTCAAAACAAACTCACAGCCACCACAATGTTTGAAGCTTGCTAAAGCCACTGTCCTGCATGTTTTATGCTTGTTGGATTGGGGACCAAAGTTGCAACATTTGTTACATTTTCAGCTGGTGTGGCTCTCTTTCACACTCCATTGTGTCAAAACGATCCAAACCTTGTTCCTCCCCTCGCCTGTGGTGGTGCTGCACCGAGAACTACTGAAGGAAACAACATGGAAACCTCTGAACCTTCTTCACAAAGTGTAAACAAAAATAAAGTTATTGTTCCTATTCTTGTAGGATTTTTCTTTTGTAGGTTGTTTAAAAAAAAAAACCCAAAAAACAAAACATTTTTTCATCTAGCGCTAGACTCGTGCGTTTGTTTTGGTTGTATTTACCCACAATGCCCTGCACTTTAGTTCACTTCCTGCTTTTGAAGCGTCCTCTGGTCCGCTTGGCGTTCACGTATGCATTCAAACCGCACCAGAGTTCACTTCAACCAATCTTCACCTGGGTTTTTAGGAGGATCAAATTTCACTTTTTGGTCAACATCAGGGTTCGTTTACGCATTCACACTTCCTAAATGAACCAGACTTTCTAGGCAAACAAATTAGAGTTGGATCAAAGCGAACTGAACAGGGCTGGTGTAAATGAACCCTCAAATACATCTCGAAGTTGGTTTTGGAATAGATAAAGCTGACTAATGTCAAGCTTCTGGAATGGCTCCAAAGTCACCCTTGTTGAAATTCATGAATTATTTGTTCTAGGCAGCCATCCATTTTATGCAAACTATGCCATTACTTGATGGCTACAAGAAGAATCTGTCTTTGTTCCTGTAACTTGCTAAAAGACATTTATTTAAATATTGGTGGGGGTGTTTATGTTAATTTGATCCAGTTTGTATAATTTTGTCACTATGGAAGTCAGAGAAAATCCACAGTAAATGTAAATTTGCCTGATACGCATTTGTAAAAATGCATTGAAGCTTTAATAATCACTCCCCCCTCAAATGAAACCAATTAAAGATCAAAATTAACATAAATGACATGCCATTGTTGAGTGGCTGTAAACTTCTGACAGAAACTACTGTGAGTTAACAAATCAACATGAAGGAATATTCAAACTTCCCAAGAGCAAAGAACAGCATCTGTGAATGCAAAGTCATGCTCTGCTGAGCACACACTGGACAATTCCTACGTGCTTATGAGGAAACTGAAGACATCAGCCAGTGGTTGGAAGCCCAGTTCATTAAATCAAGAGCTTGGAAACGAGAAACACAAAGAAGGGAGACTTCTACATAGACTCTGAGAGAAAACAGCAAATAAATCTGAATAAAGTTTTTAGTGTTGCTTTAGATAAATGCAGCAAGAATCTACTTTGGCAAAACAGCTTTAAAACATTATGTTGTTTTCTTTCCTGAGTGGCTAGAGAATGATGTGAAGGAGGAAATAGAGGGGCATCATTAGCATGTTAAAGTGCGCCCACGTCCGCGCCTCCAGAGTCGAAGAAGTCTACTTGAAAATGTAACCAGCAGCATCATTGAGCATGCTCCAATTCACACGTTCCCAAAGGCAGACAGCCTGCAGGTCCCGGATCACATCCTGCTTCTTTAGTGTGGAGGAGAGTCTCATGTGCCGCTTCTAAGGCTGTTAAATGATATTCATTTAACTAAATGAAGATCAGCACTCACCTTGTTGAACTCCACTGAGCTAAAGATGTCGATCCTTTCAGAAAACAGCTTGTGGATGTTGCTCAGCAGGTTGGTATCCATGGGAGCGCTGCAGATAAACAACAGTTATTGTTCCTGTTCTAGACATCACTATACAATAATGATTCACTTATTTAGAGAAAAACAAATTAAATAGTTTTCACTTAAAGTAATTTTTAGGAACACTGCAACTATGATAACATTACCTCTGTAGACATAAATAGTGATGATATTTCAGATGCTTTTTCTTCGTCTCTTAACATATATAAACATAACCCTGAATATTTCATAATCGCTGCCAACAAATATCTTCATATGACAAATCCAATTTAAATGCAGTTTTAAATGACAGTCTGTTTCTGAATGGGATTGGTTCAAGTAGCCTCTTCACCAGTTTTGTACAGACTCATTGCCATTTAGTCCATTCCCACTTCCATTTTTTTCCCCATTTAAACAAAGTTGTTCACAGCATTTTTATGAATCAAGGAGATAAATGATCATATAAATGCCAAAATCTTGCATAATTTATTTAAATTGGATACAACTATCAAAAAACATTGTATAATGTTTCTATGTTTCTATTTATTTTGGTCTGATTCTCAAAGGGACTGGTTGGCTCATGAAAAATGGTCTCTGATCAGACCAAAGTAATGTTAGAGTAAAACCTCTTTACAGTAGAATATGATTAAGTTACAAAGCATATGAATTAACACATTGTCAGTACAAGCTGCCACAAGGCAGATGGCCTCATTTGGTGCCACAAAGAGTCAGTGCTGAAACAACTAACACTGCCAAAGAATTAAGTTCATCAAGAGTTGAGTTTGTCATTCGGAAGTATTTAATTCATAGCTCTTCTGTAAAATCACTGACTACAATTTCCCCAAAACACCAAATACATACGCAGCCGCTCTGAGGTACGAGGGGCGTGTCGCTCCAATGCCAGAACAAACACTGAAGTCTCATGTAAGAGTCTATATCTGTCGCTGCCATGATTTTTAATGACTTATCACATTAACCAGCTCATTATTTAATGGAAACGCAGCGACTGTGAAACTTTTTTTTATTTTTTTACATTAGCAGAATATCGACAAAGTTTTGTGCATGTTTGTAATGGAAACACAGCTCACCTCTGATCTGTATATCAAGAGTTATAAACACAAACTGCTAACCAATGCAACAGAATTTTATAAACAAAGTTGCTTCACCTTGGTGTGTAGCTGGCTGCATAACGGGGTTGCTGCCTGGAGCTGCTGTAGACGGAAAAGGTCCTTTTGCTCGAGTCACTGCTGTGGGCCTTCCTGACACCTTCTTCATACAACAGACCCACCTGCGGTGCAGGACATTCGTGGATGATGTTCAGGTAGGAACAGTGGCAGTTTGACTCAGTCTGTCGTTCAAAGCGATACCTGCACGTCGATGGAGGTGGTGTCCTCCACTACTCTCTTCATCACAGCTCGGACGTTTCTAGGCTCGATGGTGTTGACCCAGTCTCGAGTTTCAACGCTTTTTCTTAACATTTGTGAGATGATCAGCCCCTGAACCTGGATAGAGAAAGAAAACAAGGTGTCGTCTTGGATACGGTGTGTATTTTTACTCTTCACTCTACATTTTTGTTTCTAATGGTGAAATACCTTGACGTAATGGTTGAGGAGTTTTTGTGCCGCTTCTCTTGCTTCTCCACATAATGCTGTGACTGGTGTTATGGGATTTTGGTGCTGAAAAAGATGGCCAGTCTTTTAACAGAGTCATTTTAAAAACGTGTTTACAGTTTGTCATGCAACAACCACACACATCTATGTGTTTTACAAATATTTTACATTTCTCCAATACCTGGACGAGAAACTGTTCATCTGTGAGAGTGAGTATGTAGGAGATGGTGGACGTCTCAAAGTCCAAGCAGAGGCGAGACAGCAGCAGCAGGAGAGCCGGGGGCGTGGACCCTCCTTTGTCTCCGGCGCTTTCACAAAACTGTCGAGAAGACTGGCACACAAACCTGATGAAGTTCACCACCAGGTTCTCACGGACTCCCTGGCTGCAGAACTCCCCCTATGGCGACGATACAGAGAAAAGCTTTCATTAAAAACTCACTTTTTAACTTTGTTCAGAACAGGAGTATCAAACTCATTTTCATTTTGGTCAATGTCTATATCATAAATGTTCTCAAACGGCCACTTGTGCCAGAATGTATTGATAAAACATCTACCCAAACTGTTAAGACATTAATAAACAGCTGTGTTCAAACTGATCTGACCCTCCTAGATTTTGTGTTTGTTTTTGATTTTTTGCTATCAAAATGATTTTGTAAAGCTAATTTACAAATATCAGCAAGACATTTTGTGATATTTGTGTCGGTAAACGTGACTTTTTGTTACTCGCCATATTGATAACAGATTGTAACCTGACATGGGTGAGTTAGCATCACTTAAACCCAATGTTTTTGGACCAATTTTGTGGAAACTTTGCAAAAAAACCTCTCAATTAGACAGTAGCATGAAAAAGTGTGGCAATCTGATGATTTTGCGTGACTTTCTGAGGAAGGAACCGACTGATGGAAAAATCAATAAAGTTCATAAAAAATGTTTTTAACAAAGGAGATTTACCTTGAAGTAAGGCTTGTTGGAGAAAGTAATGTCCTTGGCGGTGAAGAGATGGACTGACGCTAACACCGACTTGATCTGGTTGAGAATAGAAGCTGACAGAGATGAGAGAAGCTCTGGAAGACTGCTGGGAGCATCCCTGCCAGCTGCAGGCCCTCCTAGATGTGCTCCACCTCCAGCCACGGAGAGTCGAGGCGTTGCTAAGGCCTGTCTCACATCTGTCAGGCTGTCCATGTAGAAGCTCTGCAGAGCAGAGAGATACTGCTTCACTCGCTCCGTTGCCGCTCTTATCACGATTTCCGTCCCCCGGTTTGGAACGGCCGAGCCAGGCAGCAGTTTGGCCACGGCCTGCAGTCTGCGGTGGAAGCGGTCTAGAGCGCGGACCAGGAGGGAATTATCGCCGACGCCTTTCTCTTCTTGTATCCTCCTCTCGACAAGCGAGAAATACCGAGCCGCCAGGTCATCCACGAAGGCCTGCAGCTTGCTGTTTGCCATCTGAGGAATATTCTTCGAAGCCAGCTCGCCTGTCTGAGCATGGTTGATGAACAATTCTTGATAGGAAGTAATAACCAGACATAAGCTGCTGACAAATTCATTGCAGCCTCTGTCAATGAATTCGAGAATGTCGGTGTTTGGGGTGGGAGAAAGTAGAGAGAGCGTCTTAGGGGAATTATTGCTCGGAGAGCCTGCGGCTGATGACCTGCGTATTGCAGCCTCTTTCGGAGCTGGAGTCGGCGGGGACGGTTTGATCTCTGCATCCAACCCCTGAAGGTCCAGCTCCAGTCGAGAGCGTGCATGGCTCAGGAATTTATCACAGAGCTCCTCTGCTGGCTCATCCAGCTGCAGCAGGAGCTCCACACACTCCGAAAGGTCTTTGGCGCTCGTCCCACCATCTCTATAAACACACACACACAAAATACTGTTAAATAGAGTCAATACATGGTGCCTTGAAAACATATTCACATACCTACTTTTACAAGTTTTGCCATAACAACGTCAATGCATCTTAAGGGGATGGATGTCATGTGACATAATTGTATAGTTGAAAAAAAATGCATCGTTTTTTAACCTTAAAAAAAAGCTTTTGTTCTCAGTCCCAGTTATTCAACTGGCTTACCACATCAATTAACTGAATCTTTTCTTCCTTATGAAACAGTTCAAGCTTAGTATGAATGAAAAAAACATGTCTGTGGGCATATTTACTAATTCATGGTATCTATAGGTTTCAGGAAGTCAAATTTAATTTACTGGAAACCTGAATAAAATTTAATCAAATTTAAATATAGGGGATGGTTGGAGGAACTTGCTGCATTACAAACAAGCATAACAAGAACTGTGAACTTTGTGCTTCTCTGCATATGTATGGCTACAATCTTAACCCCCCATAGTCCTAAACTGAAGTTTTTTGGCACCTAACCCCATATGGGTTGGCACTTGGCAGCAGAAGTCAGCCAGTGGCAAGGCAACCGCTGATAAATTTTCAAATACCCATGATAGCCTCAAAAAAGCTAGCTAGCAAGGATATATTAGCAGCCAGTTAGCGGTAGCCTCAACCAATGTTGATGTTTGCATACAACTCAGACTTTTTCCTCAATGAAAAGCTCCACAAGCCAACAAACTATATTAAATAGACAATGGCACAACAAAAAATGAGACCTGTGATTAACACATTTAAGGCAAACATATATCTTATTTTATCAATTTAACATGTTTTAAAGCTTTAATTTTAGACACAAAAATTTACGACTTTTTAAGGATCCTGTAATTAATGATTGTGTCATCTTTCCTTCATCGGGCATCCCTGATCTTTACAGATTTCCACCTGAACTTCTGCCGGAGCTCCTGAGCCAGCTTCTCCATGATGGCGTTGCAGTCGTCCTGAATCCCCTTGAAGGAGGGCAGGTGGCTGTACTGCTGCAGCACGCAGCGAGCACGCCGGTGGGAGCTCACTGCCTGAGCGTAGGCCTGCAGCTCCAGACACTTATTCAGTCTAGCAGGCAACTCAAACAGAAACTGAAGTTTCCTCAGTAGTGTGTGAACCCCTGGAAGGAAACATAAAGGGACAAATAACTAAGAAAATCACCATAAGGGTAAACAAAAGTAAAAAAGTAAAATAAAATAAATGTGGATCATACCAGAGAGTTTGGTTATCTGTGCGTGCTGGTCCTGAAGCGTGCCGCTGATTGAAGCGCTGAAGTCAGTGATAGCAGCCATGTTCGCAGACAAGCAATCCATTTCGTCCTCCATCTTTTTGAAATCGTTCTTCATTTTTCTGATGGTGTCTAACAAAAGAGGAAATACCTCACCTACATGCTTTGCAAAGGTCTTCAGTCTCCTTAAATCTGAAGACCTTTGAAAGGTCACATTACAACACATTAATTTCACGTTACAACTGAAAACTTCAATGTGATCTGTTGAAATGTATGTACTAGATTAAGACAAAGTAGTCTAGCATTTGAATTAAAGTGTGCTACAAATACATCTCAAAAATGTGAAGACTGTGAGCATTTTTTGCCACTCGTATCAGAAAGAAAAACTCAAATAGATTCATTATACATACAATTAAATATTTCCATTATATGTCCGCGACAATCAAATTACAAGAAATAAATGATTGAAATATTTCACTGTATGTGTAATGAATATGAGTTACTTTCTGAACGAGTGACAAAATGCAATTAACGCTGGCTCTCAGTGCAGCTAAATAAAACTTGTTTAGAGACGTAAAAGTTAAATAGTCTTCTGTGAAAAGAAAACTTAAAAATGTTTAATAAATATCTACAATAGAAAATTTGTGATCATTTTTAAAGAACAATGTTAATTCTGTCTTTAGGTTTAAAAACAAAGAAAAACATAAAACATTTACAAAAACAAGATTGACCAACACACTTTTTTTCCCCCCTGAGGACTTTTGATATTTGTGGAAAATGTAAACAAAAAAGAGTCTTCAACATAATGATTTATTTTTAGTTTTACTAATACTTGTGAAAATTTAACACTGAATTTATTCCATGCAAATAATAACTATAATAACTATAAAACTGCTAAAATCCACTGTTGCTATAGTTATGTCTTTTTTTTATTGTTGGTTTTGCAATATTAACCAAATTATTAAGAGGCATTGTGCAATTTCAAAGAGCCACATGCAGTTGAAGGCTCCTAGTTTAGATGAGTCTGTGTGTTATAATGGCCCAGTCAAAGTACAGACCTAAAGCAACTGAGAACATGGCTTGAAACTTAATCTATTGTTTAAATCTTGTATTATTATTATCCTTCCGCTTTACAATGCTACAGTGCTTTATGTTGGTCTATTGCACACATTGAAGTTTGTGAATGTAATGTGACAAAACATGAAGTAGTTCAGGGGCTACAGATACATTTGTTATCATCTACTTTACCTGTAGCAGATATGAACTTGTTATAGTTTTCATAGACCAGGGTCTGCATGTCACTGTCCAGAGAGCGGATCTGCTTCACCATGCAGGTCTCATGGTCCATCAGCTCAGAGAGGGAGCACTCCCTTCTCAGCTGTAATTTAAGAAACATAATGGTCATAAACATCCTTTAACATAGCACATAAAATAATTCATTTGTATTAATTAGAGGTGAGGGAGAACCACCATTTATGCAAATTTAGTAACTAAAACAAATTAACAACCACCAAGTGACTTGTGTTTCCAGAACAAGACATCAAAGTCATCCTACGCATTTACATGTAAATATAAAGTGCTGGAAAATATATGAGTGGCTTTAGCGACTTATATTTATACGACTACGGCTGACAGTAGAAGCTAAAAGGACAGCACCTTGTTGAGGTACAGCTCCGGGTCAAAATGCGGCCCGTTGATGTCGCAGGGATCCAGGGACTGCGGCTGCTCCGGGGCCTTACCCTCCTCGTTTAGGCCATAGTAAAGCTTCAGCATGCCGTGCACCCTCCGCCTCCTCCCGGACTCGTCCGACACCGAACCGTCGGCGTCCATACTGAACTCCGACCAGCTGCCAAAACGGACGAAGCGAAACAAACACCTGACAGCTCAGAAACACGGACTGAAAACTCTAACTCCCCGTTTAAAATGATTAAATATTTTTCAGCTTTGCAGAATGTCCTGAATAACGAAAACCTATTTAAAATAGTCAAAATCTGTCATTTTTCTTTGAGAAAACACAGCTGTATGGAGTCGTTGTTGTTTCCGCATTCGTAGCCAATCCAAACTTACGTTCTCACAAAGTGTACGTAATCGAGCCTGACTAGGATATACTACTGCGCATGCCAGCACCATGACGATTTAAAGGGCCACTTACCTTCTCTTTTTTCGTTTCTTTTTATTTTTTTGGACTGAATCATTGTTCTAACAACAATGACAACAATACCAAAAATTAATTCTTGTTTTTTTTCTTTATTTTTTAGATGTATGCAGATTTATTTCGTTCTTTGTTGTTATTGCCTTTTCTTATTGGTATTATTTAAAAACAAATGTTTCACCATATAATTTCTTTACGGGGACAATTTTAGACTTTTCTAAGATTGGGGGTCTGTACCCATTCCCCCCCTCTGACTCCCCGGGATTTCTACCAGGTTCTATTTGCAGACCTCTTCTTTTTTCTATGTACTTTTTACCACTGTTATCTATCCTGCATAAATATGGGATTCTATTCCATTTATATGTCATACACTATTTTGAATTTGAATTAACTAAATTTATTTAGTCCTAATTGTTCCCTCAATTCCCTTTGTTCTGTTATCTCTACTCTGTTCCCCTTGTCTGCTGATGTCAATGGTGTGGTAAAATAATCTTTAATTTATTTCAGAATTCTAAGATTAAACCCCTCTTTCTAGGAGTATAAAAGATTTAATCAGATAAACACACACAAAAAAAAGTGTGAATGTGCTGTACTGTCCTATCATTGGATAGGAGCCATGTTTTTGACACTGGAGCTGGTGAAAAATCTGAAACTTTCTCACTTGGAAGTCTGACAAATTTATTTTTCCAACTAGAAAGATTTTCAACTAAACGTATGGATGGGTATGGATGGATAATGCCTTCTTTGTCACACACAACAAACAGAAGAAAAGCTCCTCTAGTGTCATATCATTTTATGTCTTTATAGTAGGTTTTGGAATCAGAATAAACAAAGGTGCATTTCACAGAATATCTACAAGAGTACGTGGAAAGGAACCACAATCTTTTACATTACTTCATACATACTAAAGTATTTTACAACAGAACATTTTATTTCAACAATCAGCAAATGTGTAATGATAGAAATGATGAGGCTATTTTAGTTCGGCTGTAAAACAAAACTACATATGGTTTTAAGAATAAAGTTGTAACAGTGCATTATGCTGGTTAAAATGAATATGGCTTCAGTATACAGTACAGTTTTCAGGTGTGTAGTAAGCACACTTTTGTTTTTTAATACATCTTACTTTATTTTATATTTTTTTAAAAAGACAGCAGAACTGACTATCTACAAGACATCAGTAGGAAAGGTAAAATACATACAAACCATTTGAATTCCTGACTTCAAAGCATGAAAACAGGGATTCTGATATCAACATGGTTTTAAAAAAAGGCACTTCTGCTTCTTCAGAGCGACTGCTTAAAGAGACAGTATTTGATTAGACCTAATTCTTCATTACTGTATACAAACACAAACATATGAAGATGGAAGTAAATATATTCAATCATAAAAGTTCAAAAGTCAGTTGATGGAAACATTTGTATAAAGATCATGTTAGTATTAGTGCAACATTACATTAGGAGGAGGCTGTCGGAATGACAATTCTACGAGTCATGCATAGTGTGTGCTAGCAACGACGTGACGGGACTGCTAGGGGTTGCAGACGGTCGCGGAGATACAATCTGAAGCTCTAAAAAAAATAAAAAATTCTGGAGCTTGCATGATGAGAGGAGGAAGAACACGTGAGGCTGTCACTTATCAAACGAAAGCATATGTTCAGGTGGAGGGCAGTGTTAGATATATTAGGCTTCTTTCAGCGTAAAAACTGAAAAGCACAGTACAGACTCGAGACTGCCGAATCGGTCTGAAACTCAAAGATACATAGGTTAGGTAGGATCGGTTTGACGTGGAGACTAAAATTTATACAGTGCGTTCAGATTTGCCACAAGATGTTGTTTTTGAATTTTACCACCTTATTTCACCAGCACCACGATGATACATGACACCTTGAGAAGACAAGTGGAAATCCATCTTTTTTAAAAGTTGAAAATGTTCTACTATACATTGATATTGCTTTCTCTCTTCTTCAACAATAGCAAAACTTTACCATTAGTTAGTTTAAACAGGGTAAATTTAAAAACAGCTTGCATTTCAGGAGAGGCACGGTGATAATGTAGTCTTTTTTTGCTTGTAAGGACTCATTGAATAAATAACATGAAATAATAAATGTGAGCATTTATTTAGTGTCAGCGGTACCTAGGGTGGAAATTTAAAAGATTAACTTCAAATCTTACCTCCAACTACAAAGTTCCTTGCAAAAGCATTTAACTTTTTTTTCCTTTTCTTACATTTAACAAACAGCAGTGTATTTTAATTAGATTTTATGTGACAGAAAAGTAGTGCATAATTGTGAAGTGAATCTAAATCTAATACTGCACACAACATTCCTTAGGTGTCGCATGGCGATTGCAGCATCATGCTGAATTAGGAACCTGTAGTTTTTGTCCAGGCTGGCTGAGCTTAAGACATTTTGCAAGGAAGTCTCTGCAAAAATTTCTTCTGCTACTGTAGATATACAAACCTGGCACAAACACACAGAAAAAGATTCGCAATTGAATCAAAAGGTGGTTTTGTTTGACAATTACGCGCTACTTTGTGCTGGTCTGTTCACAACATGTTAAAAGTACAACGAAGTTTGTGTCAATTTGGTATAAATGCTTTTGTAAGGCACCACAACAGAATAACACTGGTATCTTTAAGTTTATTATTAATCTACAATTCAATTCTCTGATCCTAACTTTAATCTTTAACTCTCAGTTTTTTGTGTGTTGCTTTCACAAAAATAGGATGAATATAAAGATCCTCAAATGAAATGAAATAGAAAATGTACTCACAAGAAACTTCCGCAGCACAGCAAATGTGCTGCCATAACAGTGAACCCTTTATGTTTCTACCAGTGCTTCTCCAACTTGGCTTCACTGTCGATCATGAGAACAAGGCACCGGTAGTTTGAAAAAAAAAAAAAAAGCAGAATAATGCCTTCGCACCCTTACGCTACTCCCCCCTAAAAGTGTTGATCATGCTGACTGAGGGGAAGCTGCAATAATCTTAACAGGAAGCTAAAAAAAAAAAAAAAAAGAGGTACTGTGGTGGTTAATGCTCCCTTGAGGTGTGGCATGTTTGAAGAACAGCACTCTGTAGAAGAGCTCAGAAATAGTTTACGCTTAGTGGATTTCTCTGAGGTTCATCTCCGCCAAAGAGCGTTTGATGGGAGTGTAAGGCCGTCTGCCGCCCGGCAAGTTCAGTTCAATCTTTGCAGGTTCGGATTTTAGAAAGATCTCAGTTTTCACATTAATGTACTTTCATACTGTAGACCACTTTAAAACGATAAATACACCCACACATAGATACCTCTTACTTGGTCCTTGGTTTGCTCAGAGACTAGCTGAATAAAAAAAGAGGAAAAAAAAAAGTCTTATTTTTCACTTTTACATCTCAGTGTAAAAACGTTCAGGTTTGGTCGTCGAGGAGACGGAGGCAGAGAGGTTTAACCCTGCTCCAGGCTCTCAGTGTTCACGGCGGAGTAGGTGGGCGCCGTGGCTTGTCGAGCGAAGAAGGACGCGGCTCTTTTTGGCTTTAACCGTTTGATTTCTTTGCCTGAAACACAAAACAATGGAACCTATAAATGCGCCTCTTGCTTTTATTTCATATTTATTTCGAGGACTCACCGTTATCCACGTAGCTAATGGTGTTGAGGGAGTGGACCCGGCTGCACACGACGCTGCTTTGCCTTTGCAGCATCCCACGGCGTCCTCCGCGGCCGTTCCTGGTGCCGGCTTCCTGTCCGGCGGGCTCCTGAGGAACGCCCGGCTCGTTGGAGGCGCCCCCCTCTGATGTAGACATCAGCTCCACGCAGAACTCGATAAAGCCGCTCATTAATTCGGCCTAGGCAAAAGAAAAAGATTCTTTTGTCACCTTTTCTTCTTTGCACAATAAACACCAGCTTTAATCTCCATTTTATCTGAAAAGGGGAAGCAGAGGCACATAGCGGTCATACTGGCGTCGTCGGATTGGACCCGAGTGTGATTATAATTTACTGCCTCTGATGTTATGTAATGCCCCTTCGCCATCTGGTGCTCAAACAGGTTTTTACCATCACAGCTTTTGATGATGTAAGACCACTGCATTCATCACCCTCTGCAGGAAAAACTGAAAATGCACCCTTTCAAAAGTATTCATGACACTTAAAATGTTTACTTAGGGCATCATAGTAAAGGGGTCTAAATAGAAATGCATACTACACTTGAAACCATGTAGGCTTCTATTTATGCATTATTTTCTGCTCATCACCAGCGGTGTCAGGTTACTTACCTCTTTTTTTCAGTTACGAGAAATCTAACCGTTACCATTTCCAGTCCAGTAATCAGATTAGTTGCTATTTTTTGTCATTTTATTCAGAAAAAACATAGATTTTTATTTTCCGAAGCTAGAATTTGGTGCAAAACCAGTAAGTGGTAGAGAGAAGAAATTGGTTGAACAGGAAGTAGTAGAGGAAATGCTGCTTTTAAACACAGCTGATTCGCTCTGATTGGTATTTTTATGTTGAGGCAGTGAGGGGCTGTTGTCAACTAATAAAGTAACTTGTAATCTAACATAGGTACTTTTAAAATCAAGCTAACTAAGTCAACTCCTTCAGTGATTACCACATAAAATCAGAATAGGAAACATTAACGTTTGTGTTTGTAAAGGAACAAAATCTAGAGGAATTCAAGGGATGTGAGTATTTTAGCAAAGATCATTTGATTGTTTTACCATATTTCCCTGTTTTCTTACTTGTTTTGAGTAAATCTTCAGCAGTTTGTTGACGGGAGTGCCGTCTTCCTCCCCGTCAAACTCCAGCCACAGGATGTGCGAGTCCCCCTCCTCTTCGGGGCGACTGTGGTCCCACGAAAGCTCGCTGAAACGCAGCCCGAGCAGCACATGCTGCAACGAGACGTGACCGGTAAGAGGACAACTTTTCATGCGAAGAAGTAAACAGCTAACAACGGTCCAACTGTGCACAAAGTTAGAAATATTCCCCCCAAAAAAGAAAAAGGCAAAGAAATTCACCTTCTCCTTCACATCCATCACATAAACTCCATCCAGGCAGATGCCAACACTGACAGCTTTACGTTTTCCCCGTTGGAGGATGCCTTGAACTGGTTTGTCAATCTCCCCGCAGAAAAAGGCGCACCTGATGGTAGATTTGGTGTCAAAGCATGAAAACAAACAAAACAAAAAGTGGCTAAAACAACGGTTCCTACCCGTAATAAGGCAGAGTGTGACACATGCTGAGGTACTGGTGCAAGAGCTGCTGAGACCCCGGAGAGCTTCCAGTGGATTTACTGATCTTTCCGTATTCCTCGGAGAGCTTCTGCTCCAGCTCTGCCTGGCGGCTCGATTTCCCCCGAAGAGTGGAGAAAAACCCTCCGCTGCCCATGGCAACGTGAGCCGGCACGAAGGAAGGCAGTTTCTTTTCCCTGCGCGCAACAGAGGGCAAAGGTGAAATTAAATTCTATCCCTCTGTGATAATTCACTGTTGAATCCAACAAGAACAAACACATTCCTGGGTCTCCTTTTTTAATGTTTTGTTTTAATGTGAAATTGCTCTCGCGGTGTCAAAGATATATTAAAATTATTTTACAGCAAATACTCTTGGTACAGGGTTGCCTTTATACGTGACGGCTCCATTATGGATGGAAAACATAAAACTGAAGCACAACAAATAACATAATGTGTTTGTAAATGGTGTTGCAAGTTTTCCCCTCTTACGGATGTTTGAATTAGTGCTGTGACGTTTATCATTTATTATAAAATTGTTTTTTTGATTCATTGCTGTAATGATACATTTCAGATATTGATAGTAAATAAAATGACAAAACAATGTCTGAGCAAAAACATATACAAACATTAGTTGGTTTTTGGTGACGTTTTGAAAGGAAAATTGGAATCAGACCTGAAAGAAAACTGGCATTGATCGGTGCATCCCCACTTAAATTGCGGTAAAGTTGGTAAGGCTTCCCTTGACATGACGACCAGAATAAGAGACAAACTGCATGTTTGACAGATTCACCTTTCAGAAATGATTCTGTGGCACATTCATCTGATCAGACTCCACACAGCAGCAACTTCTGAGCATCGGTCCTTAAACATAAACCAACAGATCAACTCACTCACTTACCTGATTTTAGTCGTGATCTGCTGGCTGTCGAGACCAGGCCCCTCTTCAAGAGCGAGGGACAAGGCGCCAAGCCCCGCCCAGTGCTCCGGGTCGCAGGGGTATCGGCCAGAGAGGATGTTGCTCCTGGCCTCCTCGTAGAGAAGTCTCAACACCGTCTCATCTTTAATCTGTGGAGGAGTAGAGACACAATTAGTGTTTTCTAATGCGACAGTGAGCTAGAGATTTGTGCAATGGATAACAGTTCCCATGAATCGGTCATAAAGAATCACAATGAATGCTTTGCAGTGCAGATACTACCTGCAGCTCTTTAGATTTTGGATAAAACACGTTGCGCCTGTACTGTAGATATGGTTCATCTGAGGAGAAAAAAAAAGAAAAGCAGGAAATAAGGATGCGTCAGTGTTTACTGGTTTTTAGGTCATTTAATTTGACACTTAACAAGAGTGTCTCAATTCAGAGTGGAGCACTGAGGCTACAGACAACTCAACCCACTCAGTCCAGGCTGACAACCCTCGAGTGTGGGCAGAACTTCCTACACAAAAAGGGGGAAAAAAAGCTTTCAAAGCAATTAAATACTCCCCTTGATATCCTTAGTGGTGTTTTTAGCCGTTCTATTTTTCTGTGACTTGGAGTTAACACATGTGAGCTTTTCCACTTTGCTAATAACCACGAAAATGAAAAAAAACAAACAGCAAACTGAGTCACCGGCTCACACCTCACAGCCGTTTAGAGACGAGTAGCACTTCAGCAAAAGTCTGCTGTGATGTGTGGTCTGTTTGAGAGAGATAACAGTTTTCTAGTGTAAAACTACTTTAATTCCACAAGGATTGTTACAGTGGGAAAATAATTATTTGCACAGGTTTGCAAGACAAAACAAGTCTCTAAATTCTATTACAGTTAAACTTTAATATGAAGAAGCACAATAGAAACCAACAGATATTAAAAGAAGTTTAAAGCTGGTTTTGTAAACTGCACAAAATCCAACTTTCACTCATCAAGTCACTGCCTCACTTTCTGGAATCTTGTACAATCAAAGAGGACGGCCCACTTACCCTCTGTAAATACAATTAAACCATTTATTATTAAGTTGAGAGTAAAAAAGGAAACAGCTGCAGAGAAAAACTGGCACACAGTGATGCACACGACTTCAGGAAACAGGTTTGAGCTTTTCACAAGCACTTGATCTGTTCTCATAGTTGTTTTAATCTTGTTGAGAAGGTTTTTACATAAACTGGTCCTCAGCTGCAAAAATACTGCATATAGACTCTTGTTAAACTAAACTTTGAGAAACAACTTTATGTTTTCTTTATTACACCTACTTGTAGCCATGACAGCCATGTTTTACTTTGTCTACAGAAAGCCTGCAACTAATAATTATTTTAGTAACGGATTATTCTGATGATTAATCGGATAAAAAATTGGCAGTCTGCAGATTTATTTATTGAACCACTAAAGTCTTTTTTACAAAATACTAGAAATACATTAAAAATGCAAATAGACAAATGAAAATTTTATTGCCTGAAATTCAATAACAGAACATTCATTTATTGTACGCTTGATGAATTGTAACAAACAATGCATCTGCAGCGAAACAAATATTTCTAACAACATCTGAGAAGCTCAGCCCTTTCTGCTCGACTTACCATCAATATAATTGAGAGCTACTATGCTGACAATGTTTTGGATTAAATGATTAATAAATGGATAGGAAAAGAAGACACTCGAGGAGTTCTGGGTAGAACATATGTACAGACAAGGTTTTTTTTCATTTTAATCTTAAATGCAAAATTTATATATATATTTTTTGAACACTTACTCAATTACTGCTCTGAGTGTGTTCTTCGTTTAGCAAACGGCTTTTTTTTTGGCTGCATACTCAAGTTAACGATTAATCCATTACTAAATTAGTTTGTTTCAGTAATTGATTCTTCACAAATAATTGCTTCAGCTCTAGTCCACAGCATACAGTCAATCCTCTCATGCAGTCAAAGAGCCATGAAAGCTGATGCTCAGCTATTTTATCTTTACACATTAACCTAATTAGCATGTTTTACCTGCGAAGCTGGAGTACATGTGGAAAAAATGCCAGACGACCTCAGTGTTAAACAGCCCCAGGCCATTAGTATATTCCAAATAAGACCCTTTGTGCTAACCCCGTTCAAGTTCCCACCTTGTGAAATGTCGTCTTCTGACGCGTCAGTGAATCGATACAGCAGATCCTGCCACTGCCTGCACAGCTTGTACGGCTGATGCCTCGCCTTCAGCTGCAGCTCTGCAGAATAAGGCATGAAAGGAAAGGCAATCCAGTTAGCTGTATTTTGAACTTATTAAAAATGAAAGGATGCCCAAATCAATAAAAAAAAGGGTTCTTACCAAGCAACGGAGAGCAGAGCCAAAAGGCGAAAGCATCCGGTGCAGACTCTGGGATCTGCAGGGCTTCACGAACGCTACGGCCCAACTCCTGCACGGAGACGCTGCCGAGCCCTTCCAAGGATAAGTGGACCGCACTCTCACCAAACAAATACACGAGCACGTCCTGAGCTGGGGGACACACGCAAAAAGTTGGTTACAACAGCACAATACAGGCTTTTCTATTTTTAATCATCTAAATAGACTATGAGGCAAAACAAAAACAAAATAAAACGAGGAGGGCGTTAATTCATTCCTCCATTTTTGATTTGATTGCAGCATACCACGGGAAAGCGTTGCGGAAGAAGCCACACTTCCTCTTTGCGAATGATCATCAGACAAATCCGGAGGAAAACTGCAGTTGTCACCCTCCATTTTTTACCTGAAACACAAACGCCAAAACTTAGAGCAGTTAGAACATTTACACTGCAGCATGTGCAATGAACTGGACGAGTCCATGGAAACACAGAACAAACCGCTCCATTGGTCCACATGTCCTTTACATAAATTGTGACTTTCCTTGTGCATTTCTAAACTATCTTATTTTACTTGTGAATGCACTGGTAGCGGTATTAGTATTTAGAATAAAATAGGTTACCTGATCTACAAATAAAAATAACTTTGTGAATAAAACTAATTGAGTGAACCCGTAAAAAGAAAGAAGAAATGAAAAAAATAAAAAATAAACTTGAAATGATCTCTAAAAGTTTTGTACCATTGGTGACTTTCTGTTGTAAATAATCTATGCAGATATTGCATAAAACACATGAAAGAATTGCTAAAACACTTTTTCTTATTGGGATTATGATCAAAAACATGTCTTTTAAGAGCCACAGGTTGCAGACTCCTGTAATATATCAACAAAAAGTTATACATATATATGTGAGGAGGAAGGAAAATAATGGTATGATAGAATCATAAAGAATACAACAAAACTGCAAACCTACTAAAACATTGCTGGCAACCTAAACTTAAACTGCAGAAAGAAAAAGAGAATTAGTAAGAGAAGCAGCCATGTGACTCTGGAGGAGCAGGGAACGTTCACAGCTCAGGTATGAAAACCTGTTGAAAAGTATTATTTACATCTTCCTCCTTTAGGAGCTGGAGAGTGTAGATTGGGAAAGGACGTTTTGTTTTGGTCTACTCTTGAATTGACTGAACACACTACACACCTCTCCAATGTGTGTTTTAATAAACACAAACTTTAGCAGCACCTTTAAAATGAAGATAATAGCGTACATTATATGACCATATTATTTAACACGTATGCTAAAATAAAGCAACTGTCCTTCCTGGCAGTCAGTGTGTCGCCTTAAGGGATCCTTACTGGGAATAATTCAACGTACTGGGCGACTGTTGGCCCAAACTTTTCATTCTTCTTCTGTTTTTCTTTCTGCTTGCTTTGTTTTTTTTTTAACTCAAGCAAATTTGTGTTTGGCAAGTTTCTTAAATGTCTAATGCCTTTACAGACAGCAAAGGGAAGCCGTCTGAAAGCCTCAAGGACATTAGTTGATTCCCAACCCAGGTCTAACAGGAATGACAGCCTGACAGATAAAGGTCTCGAGGGAAAAATCCATCATCACCAAATCAAATTACCGTTAGCTAATGCTAGCTCAGAGACGAAACAAGTGGCTATGTTAACGATTTAAACACCACCACCCCGGAGTGATGGACGGGTCCTGCTTTTACTTTAGTATGTTATGTTATGTTACGTTATTAAGGAGCTACTTTGCCAATTTGAACACTTATCTCTGGCCCATCAGTTAACTTTCAGTGTTCTTCCCTGCAGTCTGTTGAAATAAATAGATGTTCCGCTCACCTACCTGTGTTATGGTAAATTCACCTTCCCTCGCTGCGTTTTCCTGGGACAGAATTCTGATATTGTAACAAAAACTGCTAAATACATGAGTCAACAAACAGTTCGTTCCTGTGGTGTTTCTCTAGCGAGGAAGGGTTAGCCAAGCGCCCGAAATTAGCTTTCCGGGCAGGGAGTGTGTGGTAGCTGAACGATTCGATCGTTTTGACCGGTTCCTCGTGATAGCGCGTTGCGGTTGATGCCAAAAGCTTTTAACCTCAGCAGGACGGAGAAACTTTTAAATACAAATACTTATTAAAGTGACTGATAGCATATATCTACCCCTATGGTGGTTTATACTTTCCCTTTTGTCTAAATGAGCGACATGTTTATAGCGAGGCCAAAAAGATTTAATCCCGAAAACAAGTTGAAAGTGAAAGAGCGCGCAGTCGTCACCTTACGTAATGGGTACGTCATCGTCACTGTAATCCATCAAGGAGATTATTTTGTTTATTTTATCCAAGCAAGTCTTTGTTGATCCGTCCACAAATGAGAGATTACAAGCAAAATAAAACCCTGCAAACCCAATAGAGACAAAATAAATAAATAAATAAATAAATAAAATGTATTATTATTATTATTATTATTATTATTTAAAAAACAACCGGTTGAACAACAACCTATTGAATTGTAATAGTAATTAGAGAGCAGTCTTTGCATGTTTGGGGGGGGGGGGCAACTTGCAGAGGATAATGGCAAAAACCCACATATGTCAGGGAGAGCATGCATACTCTGGATTGAAAACCAGAACTTTCTTTAAGCAAGACAAAGGTGCTAACAACCCCACCACTATGCAGTCAATAATAATACTAGTTAATATTATTTGTGTACCTGGCCTCTTGGCCGAAACGTTTGCTGGAGATAGGCATTAGCACCCCTCCAAACCCCACTAGAGACAAGGGTGTGAGAAAATGGATGGAATATTATTTGTAGTTTATTTTTACTGCTAATAGTAGGTATAGCGGCCATAGTTATGTTTGTGGTAGTTGTAGAACTTAAAAACATTTCCACAGACTGAAAAGCAAACTTCAGAAAATAAGATCCATGTTCAGAGAACAGAAGATCCAGACTCTTAGAATGTTTGTCAAATTGTATGCCACAGAACTGTTTACATTTTTAGCATTTAAATACATGCACAGTTCCCTTTGCTTGTTCCATCCACCTGGCACAGGTGAGTAAATGCAGAGTGCAGCAGGATGGGGATTACACCTGTAAATGGGTTTAGCAGCTTTAACAAAGGTGTCAGGACAGAGGACACACTTGATGGCTTTAAATGAATTACTGACACCGCTTAATCAATCTTCTTAATCCTATTCCTTCATGAGAGAGGAGAAGCAAGGGCAGAGATGCAGGCTGGAGGACTCGCCATGAAGAAAAATGTATTACAATACTCGCATGTGCTTTATTTATGTTAGAAAAAAAAGGAAAAGGGACGCCACGCCATAAGGCATTTAGTAACTTCCAACTTTAATAAGTCATCTGTTAAATTATGTCATAGTCCTGTTACGCAGCGGAGCATTGCGCCTCATGTCTTTCTACGGTCAGCTTTACATCTCTCTTTTCATAAGTCCACAAAAATCATCTGTGTACACTGCCTCATCAAATACTGCTTTATTGCTTTTGGTCGTAAGAATGCAAATGGTAGATCCCTTTCAAACGCAACAAACAAATACAGTACAACAATGACGGGTTACCAGTCATGTACAGCTCGCAACAGGAAAAAATAGAAAGGAATTTAAAAAAGTGGTACTTTATTTTGACAATGTATATTCCTAGAAAATTCTTTGAGGTTTTTTATTTTTACTGTAACTTTTGTGCTTCTTTTATTTGTACTGAAGGTCCCTGGGTGGAATTTTAATTTGAAGACCATTCTGAATAACCACATCTGGCATTATCCAACTGACAATAAAAAACCCACTTTCTAATCTTGTGAGAGTCATAGAAATTTGTTTGTTAGAATTGCCCTTTTTAATGTTGAAATAAATAATCTCTGTAAAAATGATTTACATGTCTATACAGGGTGTGCGGATTAGGCGGGCGTAGTGGTCGTCTCTCCGGCTGTCCCTTCTTGCACCTTGTTTTTGAGCAGCAGGAACGTGAGCACAGGATCGAGGTACTCCATGACGGTTTCCTTCACTCCCTTCTCCAGCAGGTACCCTTCGGTCTCGATCTCCGTGTTCTCCTTCCCTGCCACTGCTTCCATGGAGGTCTGCAGGAAGCGCAAGCTCACCAGTACGGAGCCCTTAGGCGGGGAAAGAAACAGAGGAAGGAATGAGAGGCTGGCAATGTGAATATCAACACAACCTGCTGCAATAAGGGACTTTGTTTCTTATTTACCAATGAACAGAAAGCCAAAGGTCAATGGCAAATCAAAAGAACTCATGGAAACACCAGTTTGAAATTAGCAGGAGTCAACTTTAAATTTTTCCTAGTTTACCTGTAGGAGGAAGATGGACAACACTCCAGCTCCAATGGTGTTCATCAAACCCATGTAGTAGTTGACCAAGGCCTCTCTGCAGCCTCTAAGGTAGATGTTGAGCTCCTCGGTTTGGTAGTCGTAGTTGTAGTGAGCTGAGTTGTTGGTCAGGCGATACTGGATGCATGGTCGTGGAGAGCTGGGGTTGCAGCAGCTGAACGGGACTCCATCCACCAGGTAGCGTCCGTCTACGTTGCTCTTGATGCGGCTATGGAAAGACATAAGACACTACTGCCTCAGAAAGAGTTCTCCATGGATACGTCTTCATGGGGAGCTCTTTTGGTCGCATCTACTTACTTTTTCACTTCCATGGAGCTGAAGTCAAGGTAGCGGTTGCTGATCCACTGGATCTCAAACCAGTCTCTGAAGTCATTGTTCCCGCAGCACTGGAACTCCATCTGCAAGCGGTCGATGTTCTGCTTCTGGAAGCAACGGCCCGGGGTGTCTGTGTCCTTGTAGAAGCGGATGCCGTTCCTCAGGCCGGCTTTCAGTGAAGACTCCAAGCTGCCCTTCATGGCATAGCTCATGATGATGGCCAGCAGCATGAGGACGGTGAAGAAGCACGAGACAGCGAAGTAGGGCTTCAGGAAGTTCTTCCAGCGAGGGAATCGGCCGGCGTCCAAGGCGTCCTGACAGATCTTTGAGGCAAAGTAGTTGATGCCCAAAGACGCCAGACCAACAATCATGAGGGTGTTGGGCACGATATGTACATCTGTGTTAGCCATTACCTGAAAGTCGGACATGCAAAATGCAGAAAATGTGAATTCAACAAGTTAGGTTTCTTTGACTGTGAACTCTACGTCATAAATTTATGTGCGCTCATTAATAAAAAACTATGTGAATATATGCTACCGGTGTTCTGACTTTCAGTGCTGGATTTAAGGGTAGCACAGATAAACAGAACACCTGTTCCATGTATCCACAAAGAGATGATGCGTTGCAATATGTACCCAATACCTATAACTTTATTGTTTCATTTCTTAACTTTATTTTATTTTTACACCAGTTTAATTTTAATGTGTTTGATGTGTTTTTTCTTAAAACGTGTTGTTTTTAACCTTTTTATATAAGTTTTGAGTTATCTCTCATTGAAAGATGATGTATGCATAAAGTTTGCCTTGCCTTGCTTTGCCCTGGTATAATATTGACAAGAAAAAGATCATTTTTCTTTTCAGTGGCAGACCTTCTTATCAATGACCGAAGCATTCACAAATCGCAAATGTCCAAACTTTTCATGCCAAAATTACTCAGATCCATTTGATGAAATTTCACTGAACTGTTCGAATGAGGCAGTTCATTTCTGATTTACTGAAGTCATATTCAGTTGAAACAATGAAAATTATTTTCATTGTTCTTTTTTTTTTTTTAATTATCTGTACATAATCTTTCTCTTTTTTTCAAGCTTTTTTAAAACATTGAAGTGAGATCATAACTATCGTATTGTGACCTTAAACTCACTCATGTGCTCTGCACCACTGCTGGAACGGCTTTTCTGGAGAAACATCAGTTTACCACTGGGTGGTGCTACAAAAAGCAATAGGGATTTATGCTCTTAAATGAGAGAAGAATATTTAGGCTCCTTTGTTTCTGCTTGCAGCAGTTTTCTTTTGTGTTTTCTAGAAAATATTTGAAGATGTTAAGTAAAAATCCATTTTTGGTTTCAGTGCAGCCTTGTGAGCTTTGAGGAGGTCTCCAAAGACAACATGGACTTAAATGTGCTTGCTCACAATAACTGTAGTTGCTAAACATGAGTGGAAGAATAATAACTCCGTTTAAAATGTACATCTGTATATAAAAAAAAAATTGTAAACTACATCTACCTGTTTTATATTAAAGGTACTTTTTTATTGTGGTAAGATACTTTATTTCCTCTGATTAAGACACAAGATTTTGACCCACTATCAACAGCAAGATGCTACCACCACCAAATTTGACTGCAATGTGTATCTTCTTATGTTTTAGAACCTCACCTTGATTTGTCTAAACATTCTTTAGACAATGTTTAAACATTGTCTAAAGAAACAGCTCAATATTTGTCCCATCAGACCATAAAACTTACCAGAACATCCAAATGGCCAATAGTACTTGTAACATAGTCAACATTTTCTTTCCTTACTTAGCAATTCAGTGCAAAGTACTATGCAGGATTTCACAGACATCACAGCAAATACTGTACCTCCGCTCTCCTGCGCAGCTCCGTTTTCAGGAGGCACCCCAGGGTAAAGGTCGTGGCCCCGGCAATCGTGGCACACCAGGACAGGAGCCATAGTCCCTGTGCCAGCTTCACCCGTTTTTGAAAGGGGAACTTCATCTTCATGACCACCATGGTTGCAGCGCAGGGTTCGGGGGGACCCGAGTCTCACCGGGGGAGAAGGGGAAGGAGAGCGACGAGCCAACGAGAGACGATGCTGTGCTTTGTCTGCAAGGCAAGAGAAGAGTTTAGAGTTAAGAGACCCCAAAAGTCTCAGGGTGAAGATGACTGCTGAATTTTGATAAAACTGAAAGATGACAACTGAGCTGCACTAAAAATGCTGAAAAATGTAGAAAAACTCGCTCCAGATCCTGAGAGATTAAAAGCTTCTTTTTATTTTGACATCTCCAGTAGTGTCACCTCAAATAAACAAATGTGAACGCCCCAAAGTTCACCTTATTGGTCTCCACAAAATGTTGTGAAAAAGTCCAGCTCTCCGCTGACCGCTGGACGCCTTCCTGTGTGCCACGCAGTGGATTTGGCACACTGGATTTGGCAAACCTGGATGGTGGGAGCGTCTTTACTGCTAATGCCTACCTATCCTATTAAACTGGTCTGTGGATCCAGGCCAATGTCTGCTCAGCACACGTTACTCACACGGTGGGACGAGAATGACGAGCCTTATTGAATCTGACAGGAAGATTCTGGCACTGAAGTCATTATCTGTGAAAACACTCATGCTTAGGGACAGAATGTTAAATATCTTTATTCTATAAATCTAAATAAATATGAAATATTTATTAATTGATTAATTTAGAATTTTGCACAGACCAATTTATATGATTTTTCCTTTCCTTTCAGTATTTTCAACTATTATGGAGCACTGGAAGTTTGAGGGGCAAGAAATTACTTGTGTAGTAATTGACAACTTTTACAAAGATGAAATATTTCTGCTGCCATAACCAGGGGAATGTGAAGTAGCAGAGTATTAGTAATGATTATCTTCTAATGCTAATGAGGAGTTAAGAGAGACAAATATAACTCTCAGCACAGCATTAAGAGGCTCATAACATTCCCTATACAGAATACCTATTACTCTGATGTTAAATGTAAATATAGAGAAATGAAAACGTGTTGGAAACAGAAACAACTTTTTGTTGTAACCCTACCCATAAAGAAATAAAACAAATGCATAAAGTACATACTGAGTCTAACTTATTTGCTTTATTAGATGGAATACAGACGTACCTACATGTGTTGTGATCGTGTGTTTTGACAAGATAATCTGGTATTGTCACAGTTTACAGTTCAGGATATAATGAGATCACATAAAGACAAAATACTATGAATACATACGAACATGCATATACAGTATGTACATGCAAACAAGGTGGTGTCTACAATTTCATACAGCATAGAGAACACAAAAATTCAGAAAGCCATCCCTAAACATTTTCATTTTCCGACAAAATATTCTGCAACAAATTAGCCGGTGGCTGAATCCAAGCTGCACCGCGGTGGTTCAATGTTTACACCGTTTTATCTCACTCCTGTAACTGTTAGCCATTTCAAATCCATTAATCAGACATTATTTAAAATATATCTCTAGATGCTGGGTAAAAAGCTATGATGCTACACTGTAATAAATATCATAGGTATGTTTATGAAAGAAGAAGAAAAAGAATCTGCTTTATAGCTGGGATTGTGATCAGTTCAGCAACATGTTAGTGACGAAGGGAGTGGACTGCTTGTCATGAAACACAATGAAAAGAAAATTATATGCAATGAGAAGTTAACTGGCAAGGTACCTACTAATTTACAGTTTATTATAAAACAAAAATACATTAGCAAGCATTCGGAAGCTCAATCTTCAGCAGCTTTTTTTGTTTTGTTTTGTTTTTTCCACAGTGTACAGTCAGAGCTGAGTTCGCTCCCCTTTCAGAACCTCCTCTGGAATCCCCCCGGTCCAACCGTGCATCTCAAATCTGGCCGGCTCTCTTCCTTCACCCGACATCGGGTCGCATATGAAGTGATTGAGCAGCTGTTCCGCTGACTGCAGGCTGGCTAGGATGCCGTCTTCCTCGGGCGCTCTGCTCTTTATCAGCCTCCTGATGACCGTGTCCCTATCACTGCTCATTCGCCAGTGATGAATGATCTGATTATCCAGATCCTCGATGGCTTCGTCAGCTGAATGGTGAAGGCTGCGCGCGGCCTCTGTTCCTCTGAGCTCTTCGTCATAGCGTATCAGAGGTATTTCTTCTAGGCTCGCAGACCGGATGAGGATGGTAGACTTAACATTTGGACTTGTGGTGATCCTGTAACTCTCCTCCTTACGCATGCCCTCAGACAGATTCTGGAAGCCGGAAGGTAAAGTGTTGGCATGGGACGATGGGACAAACTCGTTGTGAATGGTGAACTGAAGATGGGGTATCTGCAGAGGGCGCGGAGAGTGTCTTCTCACTAGGTCCTCACTTCCCGACTCGCTGTCTTTGTCCATGTCTGCTTCTTCTGGCCTCCATGCCTGGCCTCTGTTTGATCCCGTCAGTAAGAGGCGTGGGGTCTCCTCTCCCACCTCGGACCAGTCAGATTCCTCCTCCTCTGGAACCGACCCCAAAGCCTGCTCCGGTGCAGAAGGTGCTTCTTTCCCATAGTTCTGACTGTCCATGAACTGAGCAGGTGGGGGAGCGATTGGAGGAATCATCTGCGGGAGTGCATCACCAGAATTAGAATGTGGGTTGACATCATGCGGCCCGGCTGTTGCCTAAAGTGAACAGAGGTTGAAACTTAATCACTTATAGTGCCTTGCTAAAGTAATTACACCACTTTGACCTTCTCACATTTTGTTACCGTACTTCATAATCACAATCTCCAGTGTTTTGCTGTAATTGACCAATATATATATATATATATATATATATATATATACAGGGGTTGGACAATGAAACTGAAACACCTGGTTTTTGGTTTAGGGCCTCCTTTTGCGGCCAATACAGCGTCAATTCGTCTTGGGAATGATATATAGAAGTCCTGCACAGTGGTCAGAGGGATTTTAAGCCATTCTTCTTGCAGGATAGTGGCCAGGTCACAACGTGATGCTGGTGGAGGAAAATGTTTCCTGACTCGCTCCTCCAAAACACCCCAAAGTGGCTCAATAATATTTAGATCTGGTGACTGTGCAGGCCATGGGAGATGTTCAACTTCACTTTCATGTTCATCAAACCAATCTTTCACCAGTCTTGCTGTGTGTATTGGTGCTAAAATGAGAGGTGTTTCAGTTTCATTGTCCAACCCCTGTATTTCCTGACCTTGTTGACAATTAGTAGCAAAGCACTGCGTCCCGTTTTCTTTTACATATATTGTACATTTAACATTTTGCACAATATGTTGCCAACTTGACAGCTAAAACCAGTGCTAGTCATCGTTAGCGAGCAGCTTTTGGGAGATGGAGGTGGGACCTTGTGTGTGTGACGTCATGCTGAAACGTGTCTGTATGGAAACACAGCTACTAAAAGTCTAATTATTATGTTTTTTGTAGCGCCGAATATGAGGATGCAGTCTGAAAAACAGAAAATATTCATTCATTTTCTTTCAGAAAACCACAAAGGGGAGCAGAGAATAGATTTAAAAACACATCCAGAGCAGCCGCACCTCAGTAGTACTGATGACATCCTGGGTAGAGAGAAGCTAGGAGGAGGAAAAACAGAGCATACAAGGCGAGGCGTGTTATCAATGAGCTGCTGAAGTCAAAGGACCTCCTTGTGCTTTACAGTCGCTGATAAGCAGAAACAAAGCCGAGCGGAGCGACTTTGTAAATCCAGCCAGCGGCTCATCTGTGTGTGCTCACTAAAAGCTTCCAGACTGCTGCAGACGGCCGCCAGGGACAGAATACACACTTTGATATAAGAACATTGTCAGAAAGTGTTTGGAAGAATAGGATGATTTATTACACTGAAACAAAACGAGTAATGAAGCTAGAAAATAAACAGCTGCAGGTTATCATATTGCAGCTAGTTTTCTGCTAATCTAAATTGTTTTGTTTTAGAATAAAAACAAGTTGTGAGCAGGTTCTTCAGCAGTTAAACTAGCTATTTGGATTCCCAGCACCTTTCACGTTTAGATAACAAACAGGATCATGTTTACTTAATCAAATGTCCGATAATCAATACAAGGCTGCTCATGCGTGCATTACAACCCTGACGTACGTTTTTCTCATCTGTGCCCTGGCGAGACTCCCACCACAGCTGCCTCTTCCTGTTGGCCGAGTTACTCAGTCTGTTTCCACTCTGCTTCTCTTCCTCGCACATATCTTCATCCTTATCGTCCTGAGAAAACACAGATAGCCAGTTTGGTGTTCGATGTGCTTCTTCAACAATGAAACTGATGTTTTCTACTCTTATCAGCTAAAGCTGGGCGACTTTTTAAAAAGGAAATGCTGATGAGTTTTATCTCGTACCACTTTATTTGAAGCGTTGTGCATAAGACTGATATTCCACTGTTAAGAACATAAACAACTCTTCATAAATGTTTATGTCATGAAGAGAAATTTGGTAAACAATGACACTTTTAATGCAAAGTTGGACTAAAAGTTGATTAAGAGAGCATTAAAAGTGCTATTATTCACAGAATTACACCACTGGTGGCGCCCCTTAGTGGTCAGCGAGGTACTGCATGTAAACAACTGTTTATTTGCAGTGTCTTGAGCTCAAAGTGCGACGCTACAGCTAGCTTACCAAAGCATTGTGCTTAAAAATAATGATGGAAAACTTTTGTTTTTAAATATTATTAAGATACATAGCATGGCACAGGCATGCAGATCTAGGTCTGAGGAGGCGGTGAACAGCGCTGCACCCGCCTGACTAGCTGCATTTTAACACCTAAAATAAAATTATTTATACTGGACTACCTACTGGCTGAAAGAAAATGTTTGTTTTTGCCAAAAGCAACTCAAGTCTTTTTTCTTTTATTACGCTTCTAAATTACAAATAGCTCTAAAACATCACTAGTGCAACACAATACTTGAAGTAAAGAACTTCTTGGATTTCCATGTATTTTCCATCATTGAAAAACTTAAAATCCATATTTTCAGAATCTGTAAATAACTCAAACGTCCGAAGTACAAAACAGCGCCACCTTTCATCTTAAAAGGAACAACACCAATAATATTTAAATTTCAGGTTGTAAATATTTGTTAAGTGGGGCAAGTGGTTTTTGGCCTGAAACGGTTTGAGAAACACTGATTTAAAACAACAGCGACAAGAAAAAAGTAAAACCCAACTGAAAATGATACCATATGATCAACTGTTAAATTATTTCCACTCTGAAAATTAAAATTTTTTGGTTAATTTGCAATATTTCATTTTTCTTTTTATTTGCAAAGTTTATTGAAATTATTTTTCCAAACAAGCGAACATCCGAACTTTACGTCAAACCGGTCCAAACTTAATCACCTCCTTCTGTTTATTTATTGTATTTCAGAGTTTTTGTTAGATTTAAATACCTGAGCTAAAAACATGACAGAAAAATTGCAATTAAAACACCACAAGTGGTGCAAGAGAAGTCTAAATTTACACTGACTTTCACTTGTGTTTCGAAAGTTAATAAACTGCAAATGACGTATAATTATTTTTTTCTAAAGGAAAGTAAAACATTCTAAATGTACTAAACAAACCCTACATCTGGTTTTACATTGTTGGTTTTTAATGAGAGAAAAATATAAAAACCAACAATGTTTTTGTCACAAATCCCAATTTATGATACAGATTATTTTAATATTTGTATTTGCTAAACTTTTAGCAGCAGCAACATATTAATTTTCTGTTTGCTGATGTGTTTATAGCTAAGGACGATAAATAATGCAATAAGGGAATCATAAACTTTTGCATTTAAGAGGATCATGTGTGGCATCACATTCCTGCCAAAAATCCTGAGCAGTCTATAAAGCAAATACAATATTTATTAACTGATGGAGCCCATAGTGGCCATATTTCCATTTATTTTCAGGCCCCTGAACACAGCACAGCATGGCCATAAAAAAAAGAATGTGACATGGATTAAAAGAGTATTAGAAGAAAAGGAGGAGCTCAAACACAAAGAAAAGATGTAGGATCAGTTTGTAGCTATGGGAACACAATAATGTAATAGTAGAGATTATTCTTTGAATTTTTACAAAGTAAACTCGCTAATTCCTATGAATTTACATTTTTACCAAGTTAAAAAGGAAAGAATCAAATCAAATTTGCTAATATTCAAATAATTTTCCTGTGATAAGAATTCAGACGGGTGGAGGAAGCGTGTTTTAGTGCTTGACATGCTGTGTTTAAAGGCCCACAAAGAAATGGAAATGCTGCCTCTCTTGTGCTTAACGCGCTCCTCGTGATTTCAGGCAGGAATGTGCCTCCATATTCATGGGTTAATGAAGCTAACATGATAGTCAGGAATCTCTAAGACTTTAAAAATATATACATATTCGTTTGTTTTCTCCTGTTTTGCTTCTTTGGTTGCTTAAATTTTTCACATATAACATCTCAAACTAAAAACTATTAAGACAAATCTCCCTTATTTTATCTTTTTTTTTGTCAGAGATGAGATCCATCACAATCTGGCACCTCCACCATCGAACACACCTGTCAGTGTGTGATTTAGGCACCAATCATGTTTTATTATTAGCCTCTAATCTAAAGTGTAAGAGTAGGTAAAACCATAAACACACACACACATCACTTTGTGGACAGATCAATAATGCATACAGGCCTACAGGTTTGAAGGGAAATATTGATCCCTCTATAAAAACACTAATCTATAACTCCATTACAAGATGGAGGAGCGCAGCCTCGAGCTCAGAGGTGGAGGAAGACGGAGGCGGGTCTTCTTTAAGGTGATCACACAACATGAAGCTTCATGTTATTGAGGTTGAGTGAATTTAGGAATCTAAACTATTTATTGACTTGTGCAGCTGAGGTTGTTTAGAAATGACTTTCTGATCTGATACACTTGTTAAAGATTTACAGGTTACCCATTATGTCATTAATTTGTTCCTTCTAAACAGGTTTGGATACATTTAACATGCTCATGACATTTTTTGTACAAAGTCACTCTTAAATATTGATATTTTAATTGCTCAGTTCTGCCTATTAGTTGTTTTAGGGAGTTTTGTCACTTTAAATGCAATTAAGCTGCTGCTGGCCACGCCCCCCCAACTCAATGTTTACACTAGCACCTGAAAATGGCTACAAACAAACACGCAAGTGATGTCTGGATGGTAAGTCAACAGCAAAGCATTTAACTTGAACAGCAACATAACACATAAAACCAGCTGACTAAACATGGTGGAATTCCGCTGGGTTGCTAGGTAACAGGACTGGGCTCGGCTGGGGTTGCTAGGTAACGGCTCAGGTCTGTTGATTCCGACTTAACAACTGGGAGGATTTTGAAACGGCTCATTTTCCAGACACTAAAAAACATTAACTTATTGTTTGGGAGGGTTTGACTTTAGAATCAGACGAGACACAAAGGAAGTATGAAAACGTGCAAAATGTGAATTTTGCATAATACGTCTCCTTTAAACTTTGTGAGAAAAGCATATTTAAATATGATCAGGCCTCTAAACATAATACATCCTCTGCTTTTACAAACTGTTACTGTAACAGCAACAATGAGAAATCCCTTAATAGCACATTTGACTATTTGTTAAATTGATGCTTATAAACTTCCCATATAAGGGTTTAATGTTTGAATACGGAGCCATATTTTGCTGCTGCTTGTCAAAATTAGACCAGCAGCGTCTCAGATAACGGATTATACGCACACAGAACAGACAAGTCCGGCCTGGTCGATTGTCCTGGATGTATCCTAAATGTGCAAGGACGACCTGCTGCTCATATTAATCAGTTTGGATATATTTCAGAACAAAATCTGGAGCTTTTGTAGACAGAATCTGAACCAAAACATCAGAACTAGGTCTAAAATAAAAGTATTAAGTTGTGTAAAATGTTTTTTAAGTTCTTCTAAGTAAATCAAAACAACCTAAATTTTGTTTTTTTCAGCTGGTTGGAGAATCAATTTAGTTGTTCTTTATTCTATATTTTTATTAAACAAATGCATCAAACAAAAAAAAATTAATCAAAAATTTAGATATTATACCAACTTTGTCAACTGTAGAAATTGTTGTTACCATTTCAAACATACCACCATGTTGTACATTTTTGTATTTTATTCTTTGTGTATTACTTTGATCAAACTTTTAATTCATTGACTAATTGTTGGTTAATTTGATAACCTGATGATGTGCCAAAATGGCCACTCTGATGTTTCGCATATAAATAATTCAATTAGCTGATTATCATTAGCTTAGTTGTTTCCTGCGTCAAGATGATCGGCTGGGGAGTGGCAGAAAATGAGAATTAGGACAGACTTTGAGCGATTGAAACCAGGAAATAGATGACAAGCTGCAAGAAAAAGGACTGAAAAGCTGAACATTTTTAGTTTTATTTTGTGTTTATCTGTTCCACATTGACAGGAAAATGCACAAATCTAAACAGAAACCTTTAAGCTAAAAGGAAGAAAATATCTAAACCATTTTTCCACTTGACATTGAGGTATAATGTCAAATTTTTGACTAGTTTTGCATAAATTAGGTGCAGAGTGTCTGCTATTCTGCAGGGTTTAGATGCATTACCTCCTAAGAAGGGAATCAAATTCTTCAGAGGCCCGTCCATTCATTAAATCAGACATGTTATACGACAAGGGAGGCGCCCATGGGCCAGACTGAAAACATTACAATTTGCCAAACCACAACGGGGCCTCCAGCTCCCAAACTTCAGATCCTATCACCAGGCTGCTCCACTGAAACCTCTGAGAACATGGATGACGGATTCTCTCTGGTAAAATGTGGAAAAAAGTTTACGTACCATCCTACTGCACACTCTGCCACTCATTAAAACAATTGGAGGAAAGTTTTACTGAAGCCAAAAGCATCATTTGCCCTTTCAGAAATTGGATTTTGCAGGATTTCCTGCTCTTCTGTGTTAATGGAGGTAAAAGAAAAAAAAAAAGCCTTGTTAAATTAACTTCGCAGCAGTTTAACTTCTAATTTATTCAGAACAGCTTCAAGAAGACCTTCATGTCAGTAAAAGAAAGTTTTGCTGTTTACAAGGAAATGCTATGAAGCTACAGGCTGTAGTCCTGCAGCAATGCATTCTGGGTACAGATGACTAAAGGTCCACAAGACCTGGCTTTTACTTTGACAGTCCACTTCCACTTTGCATATTAGCTAAATATTTACCTAAAAACCTAAATGTTTAGGTAGCAGGTTATCTAAATATTTAACTTGTTAACATGCAGAATATTTAGCTTATTAACTAAAAGTTTAGCAAGCAAATAAAATATTTAGTTAGCAAGTTAGCTCTTTTTTTGAAGGACAATCTTGTTTACAGAGACTTTATAATTCAATGTATTTGTTGTTTCTGTTCTGTTTAGACAGTTATCACACTAAAGTGCTAACGAAATACTAAATTCTTAGCAAACAAAAGATATTTATTTTAGTTATTAAAGGAAACTAAATATTCCTTTAGCAAGCAAACTAAAGTATAGTTAGCAAGTTAAACTAAATATTTAGTTTGCACACTAAATATTTATAGCTAAACATTTAGTTTGTGAATCAAATATTTGATTGGGAACTATAACATTTATAAATGTATGGATAATAGTGACCTCAGTAAAGGTTTTTAAAAACAGCGCCCCATAACATAAAATATAAAACAATTCCCAGTAAAGACGCTCCATTTTTCCCCCTTACAGGATTATAAACCAGTCCAACTAAAAATACTCCTGCCCTGACATGGCGTCTCACCATGAGTTGGTCGACGGGCTCCTGCAGCCAGAGGCGGATGAGCGTTGCCAGGGTGTAATAGAGGACCAGCAGCATGATGGGATTGACGAAGTGGTACCACTTACGGTCCGGGTGAACAATCAGCTTCCAGGTGTAGGAGCAGTTGGTCTGGACGATGGGGGAGATGCCAAAGACCCTGGAAGAAGAGAAGAAAGACATGAGTTTACTGGAAAATTATAGAAGTACTTATAATTTAAGAGTTAGGTAGTAACTACTTACATTTACTCAACTATATTTTTACATTTACTTGAGTAATTTTATTATGAAGTATCTCTACTATTACTGGAGTAAAATTTCTGGATTTTCTACCCACTGAATGAAAAACAAACATGTTTTAACCAGAAATTCACCAGACAGACACACCTGCAGTTTTGTTGAAGTTTCATAAGTTTGTTCCATCTATTTTGGTCCATGTAATTGTGTAATTTTTAAAGATTAAATGATTGATGTTTTGATCAGTCACTCAGAACTTAAGTGTGATTTTTATCAAATACTTTATTTTACTCGTTAGTAATTCTTTTGGTCAGCTACTTTTCACTACTACTTTAAGTTGTGCAACTCTTGACAATAAGTCAATTAATTGCGTAATAAATTAAAATGAGTTCAATACTTCCCATTTGCGTGATTTATTGTGTTTTTATTTTTTCCTCTCTTTTCTGCCAAAAACTGGATGATAAAAGTCTTCAGTTTTGTGCTTTGGTCTCAACTAAACCATTTTTTGAAGGACATTTATGTTTACAGACACTTGATAATTCATTTTATTTGTTATTTTCTTTATTTATTTTGGATATTTAAAAATGTCTTCCAGTTCCAGTGTTAAATATTCACTATAATTTAAAAGTTTATTGAGCTCTGAGAACGTGTTCTTGCATTATTACCATTACATTAGTTGAAAATGGTCTCAAAACAATAATATTATCATTTATCGCAATAAGTTCAGAGTCAATTCATCGTCCGGTAAACTTGTTGTGTACTTCACTCGCCTCTGCTTAGTCATCAAAATGAAAAACAAAGCTTGTGATTCCTTTTTATGCTTTAGGAGAACAGTTTGAGCGGTATGCTATTTTTATTTGATCAGTTCATCAGAGGAGACATTCCTGACACTTTGAAGTTTGGAATCTGAACAATGCAGTGAGTGTAAGAATGTGTTTATTCGCCTGTATCGCTCCTTTCCTGACTGAATGAACATCCACTCAGGAACTGCACTGACGTACGCCACACACCAACTCCCCAACCTCAGCATCTCCCCCGAGACTCTTCATGCCATCTGGAGAGGCGGACCGCCCCGCTCGTCCCGACCCCGGCTCACTTCCTGGACAGTTTCTCCTTTGAGCTCAGGAAGGTCATCTGACTGGGGACTTCCATTGTAAGGCGGGGAGGCAGGAAGCCTGTCCTCTCATCGGTTTCACTCAACGCCAGAGCCACAGCAAGGCCAAGTCGCTGTCAACAAGCACAATTAGGCCAGGCGCTGTCGCGGCCCATTGTCCGAGGAGGGGCTGCGGGTTTTTACAGCCTGAGAGTTTCGCTCTGACGGCCAAGAGGCAAGCAGGGAAGAAACACGGCCGAGGGGAAGGTGTTACTTCTAACACAGCAGAAGGCAGAAATACCTCAGCTTGGTGGAAAGTCAACACATCGGAACATGCTACAGTTCTGGGTTAAAGTTTAAATAACCTCTAGGCCTGTCGCGATAAGCAATAAATCAGTTAGTCACACCATGAATTACATCAAACTCAATCATTTACATTTGCATGATTTACTGTTTTTCTCTTCTCTTTCTACCAAAAAAACTGGATGATAAAAGTTTCCAGTCTGGTGTTTTGGTCTCAACCAATTCTGTTTTTAATGCTAATTTAATTTACAGAGACTTTATAATTCAATTTATTTGTTGTTTTGTTTATTTATTTTTGGATATTTAAAATGTATTTCCATTCTAGTGTTAAATGTTAATGTCAATCTTTGTGAATGCGTTCTTGCATTATTATGCAATTAGCATAAAACTGGTGTTAAAACAGCAATACTATCGTTTATCGCGATAACTTCTGGGACAATTTATCTTCCAGGAAACTTTGTTATCACGACAGGCCTAATATTCTCATCGTCTGCATATTATGTCCACGTAATATTAAACTGCAGAGAGATCAGATGCATTTTGTTGCCGTAAATGATGTTATAGCGTAGTTTTTGCTGGGTTTGATCACATCATAGACATTTCTCACTGTTAAATGTCAACACTGATAACACGAGGAGTTTCTCCTTCAGCAAAGTAGGATGTTGTTCATTCGAAGAAAAAACAAACAGCTTATCTGCCATCAACAGAGGGATTTAGGAGGAATCTGTGTTTGCTCGAGGCGGTTTTTAGCTAAATATCGCTGTAAATAGCTGTTATCCTCTCACACAGCAGCAGCTCTCATATGGGAACGAATTAGATCAATAAAACCTTGGAAAGCCACGGACACCAAAACAGCTACAGTGATGCTGGAGATTATCACAAATAAACTGATTGCATCTCTAAACCATTTAGAGAACACATATTTTAAAGAAAAAAACAATAACTTTTTATTTTAACCACAATTTTTTGTTGCTTGTTTATATTTTTATCTGTATTTACAGTTTGCTGAAACTTTTTTCATGAAGCTCATGTAACAGGGTTTTACTTTAAAATATCGATGTGAAGTTTGTCAAAATTTGTTTATTCATTCTTTAAATTTAGTGTATTTTGTCCAGAAGTTGTTTCTCCAGACACTTATTGGTGTGCTCAGATCTGATTCGCTGCTCTTGGCAGTTGGTGGTTACCGTAGCAACCGGTAACTGGCAGCTCCTCCCCCTCTTTTTCTGTTGCCGTCGGTAACTGTATATATGTATTAGAATTAGCTGTGTTTTCTTTACAAACATTATGTTTTAACATATATTTTAGACAAAATCAATCATATACAGTGTTTTGTTAATAATTGTACTATGTTTTGAATATGTTTTTAACTGTTATTATTATAAATGTTGTCCATTTCAGCTATGTTTAATTTTACAAATGCTAACTGCTACTAGCTGATCATTGCTTTGTAGTTTGTTCAGGGTTCTTTATTATACTTTATTTAATGCATTGGGGCAGAAGCTGCTGGACTGATGTTAACCACCAACTTGATTTCCTTTTGTTTAAAATAAATACCTGAGTGTGTCTGTCGTGAACCTACTGGACCTGAGATGAGCATCGAAGGGTTGCACACATATTGAAATTTCTTCGGTTTTTGAACTAATTTATAATTTTAGGATTAGATTAAAGCAATAAACACAGTTCGGCATTTTCAGTTGTAGACTGCAGAGTGTTAAACCCTTCATTCCCAAAGATATTTGTCATTTTAATCAATCAGAATGAATTTATCATAAATGAATAGCAGACTGCTAACTACGCCGTGCTTTGATATGCTTGTAATCAATAAAAACTCATTCAACTGCTCAATAAAGCTGAGCCTTGAAATTTATGCTGCATGTTTGTTTATAGTAAACAAACATGTACATCGCAGCTTGGTAAACAGTTTACTATTTTCACAGAATTTAAAATTTTAACCTATAATATTTAAATAAATTTTAACAAATAACATTTACCCCACATTTACCCATCGTTCTGCCATAAAGGAGATTGTGTTCACAAATTTTGGTCCAGAAATATTGTGGAAAACAGCATTAAAGAGTTATTTTAAAAATTCTGTATTATTTTTTATCTGATCATAAGATATACCAGTGGTTCCCAAAGTATGGGGCGCACCCCCTACGGAGGTCGCAGGGCCATTGCAGGGGGGCGTGGGAAGCGGTATGGATGAATGAAGAAAAAAAAAAAAACAGTTACACAAAAGTGTTTCACTGTAAAGATGGTTTGTAGTTTGTTTTGTTGCAACCTGATGTGTGAAATAAACTTCAGTGGAGTTTGAAAACAAAATATGTGTATTGGTTTATGTCTGGTTTAACGATGTGTGTGCACAGTTGATTTTTTTTTTTTTTTTGGGGGGGGGGGGGGGGGGGTTATTGTAATCCACAGGGCGACCCAGAAGAAAATCTTTGGGAACCACTGAGTTATAGGAAGGTTTAAATTAGTAGTTAATAGGATCATTAGTCCATTCCTGATTAGGCTCTAAGCTTGTACTCCTTCTCCAACATCTCTGAATCAAATGTGTGCAGTAATTCATCTTTTCCTTTTCAAAATAAGACATGACATATACTGCAAAAACAAAATCTCACCAAGGATTTTTTGTCTTATTTCAGGTGCAAATATCTCAGAACAATAGAAATAAGACAAAACTAACTTACAAGTAACTTTTCAGCAAGAAATATGAGCTTTTTTTAAATAAATAATTTCTTAATACCAATGAAAAAGTGCTTGTTTGACTGGCACATTATTATTATTAGTTATAGGTAAATATAACTTACTTTTTATATAGTTATACATTATGTCCGTAAGCGCTTGAAAACCAAAGTCAACATCCTTGTTTTGTTAACACTATCTTAGCCAAGAAACTGAATCTGAATCTACTAACAGAAAACAATTTATTGGGTATAAATATCACTATTTACCTTTTTACCTTCCTGTTTGCAAGAAGAGCAAATATTTATTGACATTTAAACAAACCTGGTGAAATAAATATTGCCGTGTCTCCATATTCCACTTTTTATGCCAGGAAAAAGCAGAATCTTTAAATCAAACTGCTAATTAGCTTCTGACCTGATGTAGTTGTCTTCTGGGAAGATGGACTCCTGGAAAAACTGGAACTGGTAAAGGTAGAGCACCAAGAGGTGTCCGGCGCTGAAGATGGCCATCAGGACGCACATGCAGCTGAAGATGAGGGTGTTGAAGGTCCGGCAGAGAGACCACCAGGTGCAGAGGAACAGGAAGATGGAGAAGTAAACAAAAGATGTCAGCGAAGGCAGCATGATCCCTGTAAACACAGAAAAACAAAAAGAAGCAGCAGCTTAGTTCAAGAAAAAACAGAGTCAGCAAAGTTCATAATAGTTCATATTTATGGTACTTATTTCTTAAATGTGACCTATTATTCCTCTTTGAACAGGTTAGGATCAGATTATGGTCTACATTTTTTGCACAAAATCATTGTTAGCTAATGAGATTGTAGTTTGTTCAGTTCTGCCTATTTTGAACTCCTTCCAGCTGTTTTAGAACCTCCTGTCACTTTATATCTAAATAAGCTGCTCCTGGCCACGCTCCAAACTCAATGTTTACACCCGCACATGGAAATAGCTGCAAACACACACATAATTATACAACTGTACATCTTTGAAAAGCAGAAGTGGAGCCTCATGCACAACAAGCAAGAACGCAGAAAGAGGTTTCTGGATAATAAGTCAATAACAAAACACTTGTCGTTTCCAGCAGCCATTGTACAGCACATACAGCGCTGGAAGCAAGTGTGCTGGAGCTCTGCTTGGGTTGCTAGGAAACGGGCTGGGCTTCTGAGGTTGCTAGGTAACAGTCAGTGCCTGCTGATTTGTGACGTTACATTCTGTAGGTTTTTGAAACAACTCATTTTTAGAAGCAGTAGAGTCCAAATAAAGAAAAACAAAAATGTGAATTTTGTACAATATGTCCTCTTTAAAAAAAAAATGACAAAAAGAACATTTGACTATGCAATTTTAAAGATTTAAAATTGGCTTTTGTCTCTTTTTCTGGATTTATACTACAAAAATACACAGTGAAGCACTTAGGTTATGAATTAGGTGATGTCTGAAGACAGATATTTTTACTGTACTTAATTTAAAATGTGAGAGTGAATGGGACAGATTAAAAATGCAAGCCACACTTTTCAAATTTTTATTAAAATTTAGAAAACCTTGAAACAATTTCCATTTTCTTTCCTTCTGTGTTGATCAGTCACATAAGATACCAATAAAATACACAGATGTTTGTGGTTCTAATGTGACAAAATGTGTTAAAGAAGTATTAATGTTTGCGTAATCCATGTAAAGAAAAAAAGAGGTGTGATGGCAGCACACAATTCCTCAACAGAACATTGACTCAGTTCTGCACTCATGCCTCAAATTAACGACTCTCTGACGGCCATCTTACATGTTCTGGCCTGTTTGACGCTTATGAGGCTTGTTTTATAGGACAGAGATGTGCTTGCATCAGCAACATTCTTTTTATGCAACATTTTCCCTAAAATATTGAATGTATATGTGTCACAAGTGATCTCTCTTATTTTAAAGCATTTATTCATAAACTTTGGTTTGAGTGGGTCAAACATTCACATAGTCATGTTAGAGCCAACTTTTCCATTTTTTCTATATTACTGTGTAACATTGCTTCATTGTTTTATATACTTCTTATTGGATTAACATTTAGACCAGCTCATTAATTAAGGAGGGCTGGGGGTGACAAAATTATATGTACATGGCATATAATATATTTGTGTAATTTACTTCATTAAATGTATCATGAAATAATTAAAACATCAACAAATAAGTAAATACATAAAAAAGAATTAAATATATAATATTATAATACATGCAATTAAGTAATTAAATGTCACATGAAATAATTAAACCTACTGTTTAAATAATTTAAAAGATAGAATTTTAAATAATGAAATTTCCTTTTAAAGAAAACTTCTCTTTAAAAATATATTTAATTATTTCATATATGTAAACTGTCAATCTCAGCCATAATTAATGTGTTCACTCTTAGAATTGAATTTGGATTTTCTTTTTCCTATAACACAGGAACATTTGACTGAAAATACATCCAAACAATTTATATATTAATCATATTTACCATAATCAATCAGTATTTAGTCTGTGAGTGAAATAAGTGTTTTTTAGTGTTATTTATTATTAAGCATAATGAACAGACGCTTTGCTTTATAATATTCTATTCAACATTTTTGTTATAAAACCACGAAAAGTTTGATATTTCCAATTATTTTCCACCATAAACTGGAAAGGGGCTGAGACGATTAATCGGATTAATCGATTATTGAAATAATCGTCAACTTATTTAGTAATAAATGAATCACTAAATGGAATATACAGACTCAAAAAAGGGTGTTTGCTGAAAAAATAACATGTTGAGAAATATGCAAATTTTGCTTTTAAGACAAAAATGCCTTTGTATGTAAAAGTGTTTTACTCAAAACTCCTCCACAGTTTTAGCTTCACCTGCTTCAAATTCACTGAAGGGATGCTTTGTTGGGACATTTTAGGCAATGAAATGTTTGTTTTCTTATTTAAAAAATGAATTTCTGATGTTGTATAAAAAAGGCTTAAGTGGTTAAATGAAAAATCTGCAGAATGTGCCAATTTATCTTCAGCAATTAATTGATTAATCGTCAGAATAACTGATAGAATAATGGATTATTAAACTGGAAAGCACCAGCGGTCGGTTGCAGGAAAGTTCAGGAGTTTAGAGAAGAAGAAGAAGAAGAAGAAGAAAGAGTTTCACCTGTCATGCCCAGCAGGATGGTGACCACCACTTTCCCTGCTGTGGTGATCAGGTTCCCAATGATCTCCTTCACTTTGGAAGCAACCTCCGCCACCATCCTCAGGATCTTCATCTTAGTGCTCTCTTTGGCTTCCTCTTCCTCTTCCTCCTCCTCTTCATCGTCCTCGTCTTCGTCGTAGAGCTCCTCGTTCTCCTCGTCCTCCTCGGCCTCGTACCCGGCCTCCAGGTCGTCCTCCAGCAGGACGTCGTCGTCGTCCAGGCTCGGTTTCTCCTCGTCCTGCTTACAGGTGGAAGACGACAGAAATCAGAGCTGAAAACCGATTACCTGCAGGTACGTTAGCATATCCTGTCATCTCAGGTTACTTCAGCAGATCTGAGCATAAATCTGTCACAAGAGACGAGAAATGAAGCGATTAATCGGATTAATCAATTAGCGATTAATCGTTAAATGGAGTATGCAGACCAAAAAAAAAAAAGCTATTTGCTGAAAGAACAACACAGAGCAGTAATTAAGCCGAAAATGTCCACAATAAATCTGTAAATATGTTCTACCCAAAACCCCTGAAGTTGCAGTTTTTATTTGATTGAGCTCAAATTCTTTTTAAAAAAAAAGAAAAAGAAAAAAAAAAGAAAGAAAATTATTTTTATATATCAGTTAATCCAGAAATAGTCCATAGATTTGTATTTAGTTTTAGCTGCAGATGCATCTTTTCCCAGAAATAATCAAATGTACAGTAAAGGTATGCTGTGTTATTGCCTTTAAGGAAATAAAATGTTTATTTTCTCATCTCAAAAGGGGTTTGAATTGTTAATTTGCAGCTTAAATGTATTTATAATGTACAAAATAAGGGTTAAATTAAAAAAATCTGTAGAATGAAACAAAATTTTCTATCAATCAAGTTTATTTGTATCGCATATTTCAGCACCAAGGCAAAGTGCTCAACTTCATGAAAACATAAAATCATCAAGATGTCAAATGCCGTCTTTAAAATAATAAACAAACATCATAAATACTAATCAATGTTCCAATACTTATGGTTCAACAGGCGCTCTGAACTAGTGGGATTTTAGTCAGATTTTTAATCCGATTAATTATCAGAACAATCGACAGATTAATCATTGACTAAAATCATTAGTTGCAGCCCTACATAGCCAGCTGCCTTCGAAGAATGTTTTCCTCTGAAAACAGATGCTGGTCCACTTCGTTCTTCCTTGGCTGTGAGCAAATGTGCCCCCAGTCGCCCACAGTCTCGGTAAAAGACAAACATAATAACTCAGCTGTTGAATTCAATACATAAAGCAGCAGACAGACAAGAAACAGGTGGTAAAAATTCAGATTTAGTCAAAACATGAGCCACAAAAGCCAGTAGAGATAAACCTCCCTGGTGCTTTTCCCAGCGATAAAGACAGAGAGATGGAGCGATGCCATCTGTGCCAGTTGGAGAACATCAGATCGGGGAAATGTGGACTTAATTAAGCCTGAGTCATAAAGAGCGGTGGTAGAGGCTTGCCAGGCAATGATGGGAGGCTGTTTTCCAAGTCATCAACTCTCACACGAAAGTTTATGCTCAAACTCCCGCGAAGCTCGGTGAGACAGGAGTGGGAGAAAGGGACAGCTTTACTGCTGGATCAAAGTAATGATTAAACTCCATCAGTCAGAAAGTTTATGTTGATGTGGATGAAGCCTCAAATGGGGCATCTATTGTTAAGAGACCAGAGGAGCTAAAGTGGAAAACATGAGGGCATAACCTCGTTTCCTGCAGTCAGTAAGTAGAAGAATACAAAGGGTGAAACTCATCGATATACTAATATGCAGCTGCAACATGGAAAACATGATTACGTTCCCTGCTGAAGATATTAATGCCATTACACAGATGGATCTCAATAAATTAAAATATCATAGAAAAGTTAATTTCCTAATGTAATTAAAGAAGCTAATCTCCGATCTCAAACATTTCTCTTTAGAGAAATTGATTAAAAAGCCTTTATCTCTCTGTAATGTTGATGATTATGGCAAAGAAAAACAATAAATTTAGTGTTTCAGAAAACTTGGGATCAATAAAAATAATTTTATACCAATACATTTTATGTTATGACCTACATCACATGTGTCAAACTCAAGGCCCGAGGGCCACATCTGGCCCACTGTAGGTTTTTATGTGGCCCCCAAGACTCCAAATTACTCAATAAATTCTTCCAGTTTTTCACAAATCTGCAAAATTAACACAAAATAAACAAATCTCCATACTGTTTTCTGATTTTACTGGATAATTTCTCTAAATTGGTCAAAGTGAGTTTAAGTGACTGCTGCCTCAGCCTGACTTGATGTCACGTTATAGTCCATAAATGAAACGGCGAGTAATAAAGTCACATTTAACATCAGACATCAGCGCAAATATTGTAAAATTAATTACAAACATTTTTTAAAACAAAAACACTACAACAATCACAAAATCCCAGAGGAACAGCTATTTATTAATATATATATATATATATATATTTTTTTTTTCCCCCCCACCAGGGGTCTTTTTGTGGGGAACGACGCAAGACTCGTCTTTATTAGAGCAGAAACTAACAATTATTTTAGAAACCAATTATTCTGACGATTAATCGATTAATCGTAAATCAACCTGAAACAAGAAGGGTCTAACTGTGTGTAAACCACAGTATTATAGTCATGAAATCTAGAACCTATTTGTGTTAAGATGTTTACATCTCAGTTTTATGACCAACAGTTTTGTTTGGAGAGCGCTACCTCAAATCTTTTCATATTTACAGGAACACGATTTTAATTGCTTAGTCTTCAACTAGGTTTTGTAGAAATAAATGTCTATGTTTATACACAGATTTCCAGATGGTTTCAGTCTAAGCCAACATCTTTACAAGCTTCAGTTTTCTTTCATTGAAGACAGAAGCCAAAAGCAAACTGACTACAAGGTCCTGTTTCTCCTAAAACACTTAATTTATCTCCTTCTTCGGGGACTTTTTTTTTTAATCAGTGTCTGCAGTTCGTAAAAATACTTCTGGAAAGCTTTGCTATTTCAAACATCACTGACAGCTTAAAAGACATCCTGAACATTTAAAGGTTTCTTCTGTTTAAAAGGGAACTATTATGCAAAATACACTTCTTTGGATGTTTTTACAGTTCAATTTTAAGTCTGAACTGCTTCTAAAAACATCCTGTTAAAAAAAAAAGTTACATTGGGAGGGCACTGCGCCGTTACCTAGCAACCCCGGCCATGTCCAAGCCGTTACCTAGCAACCCAAGCAGAGTTCCAGGACATTTGGTCAGTTGGGGGGCGTGGCCAGGATCAGCTTAATTTGATTTAAAGAGACATAGCCTCTAAAACAGCTCAAAATAGGTAGAACTGACCAGACTAAAATATCATTAGTTAAGAATAATTTTATGCAAAAAATAAATAAATAAATATGACAAACATGTTAATATTTAGAAAAATATGTTTTGTTGTACAGTTTACTGCTCTGAAGGTGTTGTTCTTTCAGCAAATAGCATGTTTTAGAGTCTTTATATTCTACTAAGCAATTATTTGATTACTAATATAGTTGACACTTAGTTCAATAGTTGGTTAATCACAATTAATCCAATTAATCCGATTAACCGCTTTGGCCCAAAATCATTGTAATGGATTTCAGAACCTACGTTTCATTGTTTTATAATAATATAAATAATATTTTCTCTTGGCCCCACTCTCACTAGCTGTTAGCGTCAGCTTCTAGCTTGTATGTATACAAAATGCAAGATGCTAAGACAATTAAAAGAATCCATCAAGCGTTACATGAACCCAAGTATACTTTTCAGTGGTGCTTTAGTCAGATGTTACTGAATCATAAAAACAACATTATATCTCCTCCTTTAAGTAACTTCTGGAGAGACAGCGCAGGTCCCGGACAGTTGAAACCTACTTGTTCCTCTGCGTCGAAGTCTTCGTTGTACTGGCCCATTTCCTCAGGCGGCCTTTTCTGGACCAGAGTGCGACACAGCAGCCAGATGGCGAGTCCGATCAGGAACATGCCGATGTCAGGGACGAACACTCGGATACCGTTTCCTGCGTCTGCGCCAATAACACTGTGGGACAAACAGGAAATGGAGAAAACGCAGTGAGAAAAGCAGAAGCACATTTCCCATGAATCCAAACACATTCGAATGAAGAATTGCATTGCAGGACAAAAGTTGGAAAATCACATGAGCTCATCTTCTTGACGAGCTCATTAACGTCTTCTTCTAGGTAACCATATAACCCACCAGAAGATGACTGACAAAAAAGGCCTGCCTCAGCAGACTTGCAGCTGTAAGTTTAGCAAAAGGTGGTTCTACAAACTTCTCAGGATGCTGAAAACAAATTTACCTTGTTGTTTGTGAAACAACATCTTGAAAATTGTCTAATTTTTTTTTTTTTCCCACTTCAAAAATTCTCCTATCTATTTCATTAAGTCCAATTAAAATACACAAAACATGAATAGCAAGAGATACTTTTGCAAAACATTTTTACTGCTTATGGACAATCGCTTAACGTTGGGCTGGACGAGACGGCTGAAAAACATATCAAGACACAAGCATTTGATTTTGGTCAATATCGTTAATTATTGATTAGTTTCTTGTTTTATATAACTGAAATACTGTCAAAATGGTGGCATGAGCTTTCCTAGCTTTAACCCCAAAACATTGTTTACTTTTAAGCAGTTTTGAGGCACGACGGCGAAACCTTAAGCTGCTGCAGAGTAAGTTACTCAACAGGTTGTTGCTAGGTAACCAAAGAGTGAGTCATTTGCCAGGTAACCAAAGAGTGAGTGAGTTGCTAGGTAACCAAAGAGTGAATGAGTTGCTAGGTAACCAAAGAATGAGTGAGTTGATTGATCCCACCAACTTTGCCACTAGAGGTTGAGCAGCTAAACCTTTTTTCTGCCTACATTTACCAGAATGCCATGTGATTCTGGCTCAGAGTTCAGCGAATGTGCTCTTTATTGAATATTCTATCAGACATTTTATCCATTGATATTGATTAGGTGTCACATGTATAAAGTTATTGATTTATTACCCAGCCCTATCTTGACATTGAACAACTCTGAAAATGGATGTGATGTTCAATGGACTTCCTTAACATTTCTGTTCAGTGTTGGCTCACGCAGAATGCTAGATCTCTCATGGGAACAAATATAAGTGCAGCAATTATATCTCTCAGAAAACACCACCTGTTTACCCGAAATACGCGGGAAATCTTGAGTTTTCCGCTACGTAATTGTTCTTTTAATATGTGTTGTGCTGAATGCATTAGGTTTTATGTGGAGTACCACCCTGCGTAGTAAAACAGGGCCCGATGCCTTTAAACCAAATGCAATTTACAAGTGAGTGAAATTCCATAAAACATCAACAACAACAAGAAAACTCATGAGAAAGTTTATTTGTTTTTGTTTTTTTCAACTCAGCTTAGGGAAAGAAAACATGCTTACTTATTTTAAAAAAATATTGTGTTAGGTGGAAAAACCTGCATCAGCAGCAGCTCAAACAAACCAAAAGATTTCTTTTGAATATTGTGTTGACTTCATCTTCTCCTGTCTGACCAAACATGAAAAGATTTGTTCTGACAAGAGACCAAACACCATCTGCAAAATGTTGCTATGACAGCTACCATAATGTCAAGCTCCATATAATCCACTTTGATGCTTTTATGCTGCCAAAGGACACATTTTACAAGGTGTCATGATTGCATGTGCAATTACAGCAAATAAAAACTGTCCTTGAAATGGCTTACAGGTTTCCGAACCTTTAAAACGCTCTCTTTTTAATCATCCGAACTAATTTCTATTTCAGTTTTACTGCAATCAGATTGCATCCTGTGTTTGGCCACCAAAGTGTTTTTCTTTGCATTTCATGCTGAGCTCCAAGTGTAATTAAACAGTTCCCAATAAAACGTACTGGTAACTCCGGAGCAGCGCAGAGGATTTGGCTGCCGTTATAAAGCAACTGGTCATTTCAAACAGAACCAATCTCACGCCTATTCTTGAGTGGAAATAAAGCAAGTAAAAGTTGAAAACAAAGTGTTGATCGTCATGATGGAAAATGCACAGTCAGAATAAAAAACAGTTTGGGCGTTTGGCTGCTGCTGGAGAGTTTAATCCGATGAATGACGTCTGTTTCCATGCGCTTTATTGTTGAGAAGCTTTGTGCATCCTCACAAGGATGAAAGAGATGGAAACCATCAGAGCCGCGCAGCGCTGAGGCGGCAACTTTAATGACTCCCACTTTCCCTCACATATTATGTGTGGGAATTAGAAAAACATCAGCAGCGCTGCAGACTGATTCAGGGGAAAACTACTAGTATGGAAAGTTCAAAATGTGTTGCAACTAACAATTATTTTAGTGACCGATTATTCTGACGATTAATCGATTAAAAAAGGGGCACATTTTGCAGATTGTTCCTTTAAGTACTTAAAATTCTTTTATAATACAATATTATTAGAAATATATTAATAGAGTAATTCAGTTCCTTCTTCAGATTAAAAAAAACAACATTTTATTGCCTATAATGCAATAACATAACATTCATCTCACACATTTGAACACAGTGGAGCTATATATATATATATATATATATATATATATATATACACACAGTGAAACCTTGCTATATAGCGGTTCACCTTTCACGGCCTCACTGCTTCGTGGATTTTTTGTGCCGTTTTTTTCACAGTGCATCGTATTCTGCGTCCTGATTGGTAATAATGTTACGGTATTTAAATATACGTAATGCAGCTTGGCAAATTTTGGTAAATGTTTTTGCCCAGAAGAAAAAAAGAGCGACAAGAACTACCGATAACTATGCTTTTCTTTCGAAAAACACACCTGCACCACAGGCTTCAGAAGAAAAAGACACTAGAGAGCGGAGTCAAGCCGCAGCGTCACAGTCAGAGGCACAGTGAAATACCGAGTCACAATTTGTCCTACTGTACTTCGTATTGATGATTAAAATGATTATTTTACTGTAGTTATTTGTAAGAAAGC